>CABHPH010121130.1:22723-37026 GCA_902168325.1 Peromyscus nudipes | reverse complement strand
GGGTGAGGATCTAGCCCTGTGGCCTAGTGGTTTCTAGCTTGTTTGGGTCCCCAGTACTCCAAGAAACAAACCCACAAGCCCTCAATACCTCTCACTGCAGTTAAAGTAATCTGGTGCAGTATGTGTTGACAGAAGTTTTAAAGGGGGACCCTACTTAGTAAAATAACTTGGCTCTCTTTTGGCTACTGCTCTGAGATAGACATGTCCATTGGTGTGAATCAGTGAGGTTTTTAGAAAGCCATTGTTCTTTTCCTAGAATTGGATTGTGTGAGATCAAGACTGTGTTACTGGATTGGCACTTTCCTTCCTGCTTGGCTCTTTCTTGCTCCATCCTAGAGGATTCTTGGTACTTAATGCAAATAATTTGTCAGGAAACTCCAAAAGAAAAGAGACCCAGTCAGTACTGGGACCTACGATTCCTCCTCTCGTGGTTTTTATTTTGAGACAGGGTCTTACCATGTAGCTCTGGTTGGTCTGGAACTCATAGAGATCCACCTGACTCTGCCTCCTGTGTAGTCTTGACTGTCCTGGAACTCGCTTTTTAGACCAGCCTTACCTCCAACTCAGAGCTACCTGCCTCTCTCTCCCAAGTGCTGGAATTAAAGGTGTGTGTCACCACCACCCTGCTAGCCTGTTTTCATCTCATAGTAGTCACTGCTTGCCAAAGAGTGAGAATTCTCAAGGTGTTGCAATATACAAAGGCCCAGGGCATCTTTAGTTTAAACCAGACTGCCCTGTTGGGATTGTTGATCTAGAGAGTAGCAGTTGAACATGTGACCCAAGCTCAGACCCTTTCTTAGTCTGTGGGAACTGCACCTTATCAGCCAGGCAATATCTGCCCAGGTATGTTGACTACAGTATGGGAGCCGATGCCCTGATCTCCCGGTGAGTAGGATGTATTAATCTGTCACCAGGTTAGTTGAAATCTACACTGTTCCATGAATGAATGACTATAGTTAGCACTCTGCTCCTTTCCTAGTCTCAGGAATAGTGAGGTTGGACCACTGTGAAAGATTTCTTTTTTTATTGTTTTGTGCTGTGTGTGTGTGTGTGTGTGTGTGTGTGTGTCTGTCTGTCTGTCTGTCTGTCTGTCTGTCTGTCAGTTTGAGGAGGTCTGAAGAGACAGAGCTGGAGTTGTAGGTGGTTTCAAGCTGATGATATGCTTGGGACCAAACTTGTCCTCCACAAAGGAGCCAGAAGTCTGTGAAGCCCTGAGCCATTTCTCCAGCCCCTATAATAGAGATTCAAGATCGATTCTTTACAGGTTTTGTAGAGAGATGCTCTGAGGATATTTCAGGTGAAATGTCCTGCTGCTCACCATTGGAGGTTGGGATGGAAACAGCAACTAATACACAAAACAAAGGGAACTGTTTGTTGTTGTAGAAAACTTAGAGGGGAGGGGGCTTGAGTTTAGAAGGGTGGGGTTGCAAAGTTTAGTGTCACATGCTAGATAGAATGTAGAGCTACAATTTATTTAGAAGAGTATGTACTACCACCCTGCCTTAGGCTGCTATAAGCTAGGAATTTAGTACCTAGAGAAGGTACTAGATAGGATCTAAGGTGTGGCTGATCCCTCTGATGGGACAAAAATTTGTGAACTAGTGACAGTGACTTTACTTACTGCTGGCTCACATGGCAGGTATTCAGAGAACGTTAACTGTCATCATGTAAGGCTCTCTGAATATGTAGCATTCTCTAGTATCCCCTCCACACCAAGGAGTACTTCTAGGGGATTGCTTTTTATTTGTTTATATTTTTATTGTTTGTTTGTTTCAAAACAGAGTTTCACTGTAGCCCTGGCTATCCTGGAACTTGCTCTGTAGACCAGGCTGGCCTTGAGCTTACAGAGATCCACCACCTCTGTGGATCTGCCTCCCCAGTGTTGGGATTAAAGGCATGTACCGCCACCACCTTGCTTGGGGATTGCTTTTTTTTTTCTTTAAAAAGCTGAGGACCGAACCCAGGGCCTTGTGCTTGCTAGGCAAGCGCTCTACTACTGAGCTAAATCCCCAACCCGGTGGGATTGCTTTTCAAGACAAGACATATATACACTTGGGAGCGTAGGATGGATGAGGTATATCCCAAGGCCTTCTTTCTAATGTGGCCTCTGACAGTTACTTAGTTGTGTTTTTTTAGAAGATTTCCTTGAGAGGTAGCTCAGGGCTTGCCACCTAAGTATGAAGACCAAAGCACGGCAGTTGCCTATAGATCTCTGTAAACAAAGCCTGTTTGGAAAGTGACCAAGGAAGACACCGGCAGCTTCCACATGCTCACGAATCTGCTTACCTGAACACATGCATCCGTAAACAGGAAAACAGAGAAGGTTATCTGAATGTCTGGACTTGTGAAGTGAGGGTGCTCGAAGAGTGTGATCCCATCTTTGTTCCTTTAGAGACTGTGTCATATTATTAGAATTATGATTTGTGTGTGTGTGTGTGTATTAGAAAAGTAACTTTCCAGTCTTCTCTAGGCAACACCTTAACTCTGTCTAGCATAGAGTGCCAAGAGATTTAGGCTGAGGGCCTAATCCATCTAAGAATGCTGTTGAATGTGAGCTCTCTGCTCTCCAGTCTGGAACTTCTAGAGTTGAGTCGGGACATAGGGTGATACGGGCCGTTTTGGGGCACGGTGCTTGGTTTCCTGATGAGCCCAGAACAAATAACATCTATGATTTTTCTCTCACCCCAACTCTTGTTCTCTCCTCAGCTACTTACAGAATCAGAGCCTCTGCCTCTGTCCTGCTCCAGGCAGCTCTGCCTCAGAACAGATTGCTTCTCTAGGTAAGTGTCTGATTCCAGCATTATGCATTTGGGTGCTTTATCTGTACGGCTGTGCACCACATGTGTGCCTGGTGCCCACAGAGGCCATAAGAGGGCATCAGATCCCCTGGAACTGGAGTTATAGATGAGTATGTGCATGCTGGGAATAGAACTCCTCTGCAAGAGCAAGTACTCCTAACCACTGAACACCCCTCTGACCCCTGTTGACTCACTTTTGAACCCTGCCACTCTGACCAGATCCACCCTTGACTGGTATGTCTAGCAGGAGCTAAGATAGAGTGGCAGGGGTTTCTCTAGGGATATTGGGGATATTAATAAAGGGGTATAGCTGGGCAGTGGTGGTGGCACATACCTTTAATCCCAAAAGAAAGAGGTGTACAGAGTTCAGAATGGGGCTTGAGGCCTCAGGGAGGTGAGCTCACTGGTCTGTGCTGGTGCTGTTAGGAGGACACCTGGGTCATGCGAGGTGGAACTGAGGCCAAGAAGAATAGAGGAAACCCTGCTGTCATTGGTCTCCCATTTCTTTCCTGCTGGACTGTGGCGCCAGGCTGGGCTCTGCTGGCTCAGTTCATTGTAGTGACTGGGTCTGTGCCCGCAAATGGAGGCAGGGATTATATGAAGAAAATGAGGCTCGAGTTGATTTTTGTTTTACTACTCGGGTGGAGACCCGAGGAAGGTCTTGAGTTTCCGAACTGCACACCCAAAGGTCCTGGCCAAGTTACTAAGTTACTGTCTCCTGTCTGTCTCACCCTGCTGCTCCCTCTCTCCCTCCCTAACTTGAACAGACTCAGCCCGTACCTTGCAGGCATTCACCACTGTGCTGGCCACCCAGTCTGAGTCTGGCCACGGCATGTCCCAAGCCTCCGGGTGGGCAGCCATGAGGGCAGGATAGGCTTGACTGAGAGATGAATTAATTCTTTCAGCTCCAACCATGTCACTGCTGTGAGACTGCTGTGAGACTGAGCCAGGAACCAGCTTGGAGCCATTTGCCTGTACCTGCTCGGTCAAGTGACGGCTCAGAGCCCAGGAGTACTGAGTCCTGAAAAAATGGGCACGGTGGTGATGAGTGTGGCGGAGAGCACCTCAGCTCCCCTCCACACCACCTCAGGCACCGGCGGGGCTGTCTCCAGCTTTTCCGCCGTGGACTACGTGGTGTTTGGCCTGCTGCTGCTTCTCTCGCTCGTCATTGGGCTCTATCATGCTTGCCGTGGGTGGGGCCGTCATACCGTGGGCGAGCTGCTGCTGGCCGACCGCAAGATGGGCTGCCTTCCTGTAGCGCTGTCCTTGCTGGCCACCTTCCAGTCAGCGGTAGCCATCCTAGGGGCACCGGCTGAGATCTACCGGTTCGGAACCCAGTATTGGTTCCTGGGCTGCTCCTACTTCCTGGGGCTTCTGATCCCCGCTCACATCTTCATCCCGGTCTTCTATCGCCTGCGTCTGACCAGCGCCTATGAGGTGAATGGGGGAGAATGGAGAAGGGGAGAGGTACCCAAGAGAGGGCTGTGACTCCGGGCTTCCACCCAAGGGGTGGCTGCCCCAAGTATCTCTTCTTCATGGAGGAGTTAAGCTGGGGGAGGGACGGGAGAGCCCCGTGCCTGAGGGGTCTAGAGTAGATGTTTGCGTATTCCCTTGTATTACTAGGCCTCATGAGGAAAGGTTATGTATGGTGAGGCTTGGAAATACCATGCCTCGAAAGGTATATAAATTCTCTGTACTTGTGTCCAGTACCTGGAGCTCCGCTTTAATAAAGCCGTGAGGATCCTCGGGACTGTGACCTTCATCTTTCAGATGGTAGGTGGAATGGTGTGGAAGCTGGGCCTGGCCATGGGAGGGAAAGCTGAACTTGGGCCTTCAGAGTTGGGGTGGGTGGAGCTTTCTGGATTCTCCAACTGACAGGATTAAAATTCCTGTGAGTGACTATGGTCAAGTCCCTGGTGGCGTCCTGTCCACTGCCACTCTGTGACAGTGGTGGCAAGCCAGGTTTGCTGAGAGGGAAGTTGAGGTGAAGGGAAGCCTTGGGGATACTGTTCGCACCTGCATCTCTCTACCCTTCATGCCCTTTCCCATCCTGCAGGTGATCTACATGGGAGTTGCGCTCTATGCACCATCCTTGGCCCTCAATGCAGGTGAGGAGTCACAGTCACTGATTTCTGGCCTTGACAGACTAGAAAAATGCCTTTAGGAGGGGCAGAGAGGGTAGTGTGCTACGAAGAATCTGACCTTGAGAGAACTGATTCATTGATGGGGCTCTTGGTCTGCAGAGGTACAAGTAGACGTCATTCACCTCAGCGAAAGCTGATCAAACATTACCATGCCACACCTGAACTGGTTAATCAGCATTTCGGTGGAGCTCTGAAAATTTTTTCCTCATGATTTAATGACAATTCTTCATTTTTATGATGGGGTTTTTGTTTTTTGAGACAAGGTCTCTATGTAGCCCTGGCTGTCCTAGCAATCTGCTGGATAGACCAGGCTGGCCTCCCAGAGATCCTGTTTCTGCCTCCCGGGAGGCTGGGATTAAAGGCATGTGGTACCACAGCTGGCTCATCTCTATGATCTGAGTAGCCATCCTCACCAGGGCTTCTTTGGAAAACCTTCCAGAGATAGGATTGTGACTTTTATCTGTTTACAGTGACTGGGTTTGATCTGTGGCTGTCAGTACTGGCCCTAGGAATTGTCTGCAACATCTACACTGCACTGGTAATTGCAATTATTCCCGAGGTAACGGCGGGAAGATGGGAGAAGGGAAGGAAGAGCTAGCTTGAAGAGAGACCAGACATGGGATGGAGTTCCAGGGTGAGGCATGGTGGGAGGAGATTGAGTGTGGGCTATGAAAGGTGAAGGTGACTTCAACAGTTTCAGGGATTATGCAGGGCTTTCTTGGTAGTATACTGCCCACCCTCTGTTTGATTGGGCATCTGTGACAGATGTGATGTTTTTTCCTTGCAGGGTGGGCTGAAGGCTGTCATCTGGACAGACGTGTTCCAAACGCTGGTCATGTTCCTAGGGCAGCTGGTGGTTATCATTGTAGGCTCGGCCAGAGTGGGCGGCTTGGGACGTGTGTGGGAAGTGGCTTCAAAGGAAAACCTCATCTCTGGGATTGAGTAAGTCTGCTTCCTTGACTGGTACCTGTAGCGCCTAGGGGCTGAGTCCATTTCGGAGCCTGGTCTCAGGCCTTTAGAAAGCAGAGAAAAAGCTGGCAACACCAAATGGGCAGAAAGTCCATACTGCAGAGGGAGAAGGTGATGGTGGTGGGTACCTGCAGAAGGCCTGGACGTTGTGTGGATACATACCTGAGATGAGGTGGCCGTGGCAGTGACCAGACACTATTTGTTGCAGGCTGGATCCCGACCCGTTTGTGCGTCATACTTTCTGGACTTTGGCCTTTGGGGGTGTCTTCATGATGCTGTCCCTGTATGGAGTGAATCAGGCTCAGGTGCAGCGCTACCTCAGTTCCCGCTCAGAGAGGGCTGCTGTCCTGTGAGTACAGGGATGGGACATAAAGGGATGGGACATACGGGAGCAAGAGCTTGGGGAGGGTTCCCTGGAAGCAGTGGGGCGAGGCGGGATTCAGGGTGCCTTCCCGCCTTGTGGGGCTCTCTGGAGGTCCAGGAGGACATGTCCAATGGTGTCTGCTGATGTCGTCTCTGTCGTTTGGCACTGGTCCTCTGCAGCTCCTGCTATGCGGTGTTCCCCTGCCAGCAAGTGGCCCTCTGCATGAGCTCCCTCATCGGCCTGGTCATGTTTGCTTATTATAAGGAATACACTAAGAGCCCCCAACAAGAGCAAGCAGCACCCGACCAGGTGAGACGGCCTCTCTGGCTCCGTCCTGTGCACGTGAGAAGCCAGTCTAGGTCCCCAGCAGAGCACCTGTGTGGCTAAAGTGGAGAAGAAATAGACAATAGCTTTTTTGCAGTCCTGAATAGCTTTGTTCTGGTTCTCCAGCATGTCAGACTCCAATCCTCAGCAAATGTGATCAGTGCTCACCCCACTTGATGGGTGGGGCACTGACTGATACCAACTCCCTCTGTTGGAAACGGTTGCCCGTCTGCAAGTCGTCTAAGCTCCCCAGCAGCCACAGTTTATAGAAGATGTTGGGAGGTGGAGATGATGGAGGGAGGCGGCACACCGTCACACCACTCATCAGAGGAGGGGCTGGAGGGGCGGTGTAGTTCCCTCTGCATAGCCCTTTTCTCCCTGCTTGAGGGAGATGCCTTCATTTCCGGCTCCCCTTCCTGATGCCCCCAGGCTCTGGCTGGCAAGGGCGTGTCCAGAGGGGCTTCTGCACACAGCAGGCAGGAGGTGGCATCTCTGTGCTCTGTTCTACTTGCAGCTGGTCCTGTATTTTGTCATGGACCTCCTGAAGGACATGCCAGGGCTGCCCGGGCTCTTCGTGGCCTGCCTCTTCAGTGGGTCCCTCAGGTACTGTCTTCCACAGTTTGCCCTAGATGTGGTATACCTGCCCTGCTGGGACAAGCGTGCCCGTCTGTTTTGGATGGCAGGACACAGCACAGCCTGTCCCAAAGCATGCTTTCGTCTGACACTGCCTGTCCTCTCTGCATGACAAATCTCTACTCCAGCAGAAGAGTCTTGCTTTCCAGACCGCCTTTGAAGTAGCCTGGGCTGGGCTGGGCTGTGCATAGACGGTAGTTTCTCACCTTCTTACTCTGATCCCTCTGTGGAGTCCTTAGCTCTGCCTTCTTTGGCTCCCTCCCTCCCTCCTTTGCAGCACCATATCATCTGCATTCAACTCCCTGGCAACTGTCACTATGGAAGACCTAATTCAACCCTGGTTCCCTGAGCTGACCGAGACCCGGGCCACCATGCTTTCCCGATGCCTCGGTAGGACCTCCTCTGTGTATCTTAAGTCTTGCTCATTCTGAGACCCCTGACCACTGACGTCAGTCTTCTGACGTCTTACCTGTCTGGCCTGGGCCCTCGTGCAGCACGGCCGTCACTCCATCATGTACTGCTCTCAGGAGAAAGCAGGAGTACACAGACAGGGTCTGGGTCCCGCAGTGAGGACAGAGTGGTGGGCCCTGGGGCTGTGAGGCGATAGACCTGTCTTTCTGGGGGTACATACAGAAGTGGGTTTGTGCCATCCCCCCAGTTCGTGTTTACTCACATCCTTTTATCCCTCCCCTCTTCCTCCCCAGCCTTTGCCTATGGGCTAGTGTGCCTGGGAATGGCCTATGTTTCCTCTCACCTGGGATCAGTGCTGCAGGTAATGCCCAGAAAGAAGCTCTTAGTGGGGACATGTTTGAAACAGGAAATAAAGAGAGCTGTTTTGAGAGCTGCGCCTTTAAAAAAAAATTATCGCATTTAAGCTGGGCACGTGGTTGGTGTACACTTTTAATCTCAGCCTGGGAGGCAGAGGCAGGCAGACAGATCTGAGTTCAAGGCCAGCCTGGTCTACAGAACAAGTTCCAGGACAGCCAAGGCTACACAGAGAAACCCTGTCAAAACAAAACAATAAACACAAAAAAAAATTACATTTGTTCATTCATTGTACGTTGATACTTGCATGCCAGTGCTCAAGTGGAGGTCAGAGGACGACTTTTGGGAGTTGGTTCTCTCCTTGCACCATGTGGGTTCTGGACATTGAACTCAGGTGTCAGCCTTGGCAGCAAGCACCTTTATCCCCTGAGCCACCTCACCAGCCCCAGCAACTCTCCTTGGATAGATTGCCTTTAACTGTGACTAGACTCTCCAGTGGGCAAAAGCACCAGCATCATCATTTCTAGGATGTTGTTAGCCCAGAGAGCGTCACCGCAGCCATCCCTGCCCTGGAGAGACCAGCCGCCGGTGATTGACAGGATACTGAGGCTGAAGTCTCTGAGCCTGTGTGTCCTTCTCTCTTTCCATCAACTCCAGGCGGCACTCAGCATCTTCGGCATGGTTGGAGGACCACTGCTGGGACTCTTCTGTCTGGGGATGTTCTTCCCATGTGCCAACCCTCTTGTGAGTGACTGTCTGCCTCCCCAGATATGCATGTGGGTGGAACTGGGCTGTGGGGGCGTTCATTCAGCAGTTCTGGGGACTGGTAGGAAGGTTTGTGTGGACCTTGTGACAAGAGTTGACTGTGTCTCTGGGCAGGGTGCCATCGTAGGCCTGTTGACTGGGCTCACCATGGCCTTCTGGATCGGCATCGGGAGCATAGTGAGCAGGATGAGTTCTGCTGTGGCATCCCCTCCCATTAATGGGTCCAGCTCCTTCCTGCCCAGCAACCTGACCATCGCCACTGTGACCACCCTGATGCCTGCCACCACCACTCTGCCACCCAAGTGAGGCGGGGTTCACTCTCTTTCCTCGGGTGTCCAGCTCAGTCTCGAGGGATTTCATGGGGACCTTGCTAAGAGATGGGTTACCATAAGCCGTAGGCAGGGGTAGGTTGGGTTCTGAGACCTTGCGGTAGGTGGGCGGCCCGAAGTGCCTCAAGAATACCCTGCCGATGACTGTCCTCACCCTCCTGCCCAGGCCCTCAGGACTGCAGCGCTTCTACTCCCTGTCCTATCTGTGGTACAGTGCACACAACTCCACCACAGTCATTGTCGTGGGCCTGATTGTCAGTCTGCTCACCGGTGAGGGCCTGGGATTGCCGCGCAGCCAAAATGAGGGGCCGAGGGGGCCTTTGCAGTCTGGGGAGGTGGGGCCTTGCCCTCGGGACACTGACTGTCAGCAACAGCCAGTCTCCCCTGCTGACATCGGAGAGTGGGCTGGAGGACCGGGACCCTGGTGTAGGGAGAGCAGAGTTCTCCGAAGGACTCTGACAAGCACCTTTGCCTTCAGGGGGGATGCGGGGCCGGACCCTGAACCCCGGCACCATTTATCCTGTGTTGCCAAAGCTCCTCTCGCTCCTGCCCTTATCCTGCCAGAAGCGGCTTCGCTGGAGAAGCCACAGCCAGGTGAGACTCCTTGTCACAGGAAGCCATTCCACTAGTCTCCTTGTGCCTGCCGCGCTCACCCCTTCACCCCCTGCTTTCTTGGGGCTGAAGTGGGTCACCTCCCCTTTGCTCCGTCTGCCCTTGTCCACCCTCACCTCCACCTCTGCTCTCTGTTCCCCAGGATGTCCCCGTGGTTCCCAACCTGTTTCCGGAGAAGATGAGGAATGGTGTGCTGCAGGACAGCACAGACAAGGAGAGGATGGCTGAGGATGGCCTTGTCCACCAGCCATGCAGTCCCACCTACGTTGTCCAGGAGACCTCCCTGTGACCTGCGCTGGGGACTCACGCGGGACAGACAGCAGCCACGGGCTATCCTGGAGCGCGGTGATGAGTCACTACATGTGTTCTGCAGGGACGGATGGGTGGGTGGCCTAACCCACAACAAAGGACCTGGATCTTTGATGTTTTCGCCTCCATGGAAGCTGTTGCATGCAAGGATGAGACAGGGTCCTTCCTCATCCCTTGCCAGTCTTCTCTTAGGGTCAGGTTTGAGAGGTACGGAATTATGTCACAAGTGGGGAAATAAATGAATACTCGGAGAAAAGGATGGCTTCTGATTAAGAATGACCAGAGTCCTTTGGAGTGAGTAGGAACATTTCTTATAACTGCCCTGCAGCCTGATTTGGCAAGATTGACCAGCTCCACCATCAAACACAAAGTTCTGGGCTGTCGATTCCTCCCTCTCATGTCAGTTTGGGTTCTCTCAGCCATGTGTGGGCACTTTGAAGTGATTTCAGGTTCTCTGTAACACTCAAGCCCCCTCATTCTTACCTACCTACCTCGATCCTCGAGAGGGAGGCTGTGGTGTCCCGGGTCTCAGAATAGACAGTTGTGGAACATTGGTAGAGGGGGCAAGTTTTCTACATCACAGACCTCACCCCTCCTCAGGTGGTACTTAAGAGACAGGGTCCTCACCAGGTTCTTTATACAGTGTGCTGTTCTCTGAACTCCTAAGCCAGGCCACCCTGGGTCATTCTGTCATCTGTGCGCCTGTTTCCTTTGGAGTTTCCTTCTCACATTTTGTTCCTAGGGAATAAAATTAGCTGTTAGACCTAGTGTCTGGCCTGTGTTCCTTCAAGTAACCGCCTGTCCCCTGGAGAAGATAAGATCTCTGTGTGTAGGTGTCTTGCTCTACCGAGGCAGAGGACTTGTGGCCTCCAGTCTCTGCAGGTGGCTGCTGGGGGAGGGGAAGAGGCCGAGTTAGGCTCATTGCTGCTTGAAGTAACTCATCCCATCCATCACCTGTCCCCTCAGTTCTTCACGAGAGCTGTCTTGAGATTTTTGCTGTTGAGGCAAGAGAAAGAATGTTAACTTGAAATAATACTGGCTTGTATAGTGAATATTAATACTGCCCATGCCTCCCCTGCTTGGCCCCATCCTGCTGTGCACAAGTTCTCAGGGTCTCAATAGAAACACAGGGCCAGGCAAATCTGAGGGCTCAACCATAGCCCAACTGCTCTCTCACATCCCATGCAGCTCAGGCTACGCATTGTGTGTCTCAGTATCCACCTCAAGTTTTGTTTAAGGAAGTACAGTCTTAGGCCATTGAGATGGCTGTGAAGCCTGTGAGTTCGATCCCTGGGACACGCATGATAGAAAACTGACTCCTGAAAGTTGTTCTTTGACCCCCAACATATCCCATAGCACATGCACACACACATGAGATTTTAAAAAACAAACTTGTAAGTAGAGCACGTCTGTGATGTCAGAAGGTGGGGAGAAATGAAGATCATAAGTTAGACCATATCTCAAAACAAGAACTAGGTCTTGTTGCCTAAGGTGGCCACCAACTCCTGGGATGACGTGGTTTTCTTGCCTCAGCTTCCCGTGCGACTTTGTGAGTAACCCTTCACTCCTTTCTCCTGTCCTGGCCAGCATTGTGGAGGAACAAGGCTTATGCCCAAACAGACCCCAGTCTCTTCCTGCCTTCAAAGGGCAGGAGTCGTTGCTCAGTGGGTAATAACTTGCATTCTTGCAGAGAACCTGGATTCAGCTCCCAACGCCCACACGATGGCTCACAACCATCTGTAACGGTCAGTTCCGGGGGGGATCTTATGATCCCGTCTTCTGACCTCTGGGTACCGGCTTTGAATGTGGTACACATACATACATGCAGGAAAAACACTCATACACATAAATAAAACTAAAGATTTAAAAAGGAAATAAAGACATGCATTTGAGTGAGGGTTAGCAATAGAGATCTGTAAGAAAATGTAGTAGAGAGTGGGTTTCAGAGAAAGAATGTCCAGGTTAACAGGACAAGTATGCTTAGGATTTTGGCTGATATCCAAGAAAAATGAGAAAATGAAAACGTAACGTTTTTGAGTTAGAATTCCGAGCAGCAGGTAGGCTCAGTGAAGATCTGTAAGGGCTTCTGAGGTCTAGAAGTGTATTATCTCACTGAGGGGATAATTCTCATCTTAACCTGTCTTCAGGTAAATCAGCTCTTTGGTTGTTTTGAGACAAGGGTTTTCTGTGTAGCTTTGGAGACTTTCCTGGAACTCACTCTGTAGCCCAGGCTGGCCTCGAACTCACAGAGATCTGCCTGCCTCTGCCTCCCAAGTGCTGGGACTAAAGGCGTGCACCACCAATGCATGGCTGCTAGATTAACTCCTAAGAGAGGGGACGATAGTATATAGCATTGTAACAAGGCAAATTGGACCTATTTAAGACCAGGTTCTTGTTAACTTTATTTTTATTTTATGTGTATGAGTGTGCTGCATGCATACTCATACACATAAAATAAAAATACCCACCAAGGTCAGAAGAGAGCATCAGATCTGGAATTGGAGTTATAGATGGTCTGTGAGGGCGCTCGAAACTCAACCTTGCAAGCATCAAGTGCTCTTAACTACTGAGCCATCTCAGCCCCAGTTTTATTCCTTTTGACCAGGAAGAAGTACTTTCCTTTAGTGGATCTCAGTATAAGCCCTGACATTTCCACGTTCCTCTCCTATAGCATTTTTTAAATAATTTATTTTTATTTTATGTGCATTGGTGTTTTGCCTGCATGTTTGTCTGAGGGTGTCAGATCTTGGAGTTACAGACAGGTGTGAGCTGCCATGTGGATGCTGGGAACTGAACCTGGGTCCTCTGGAAGAGCAGCCAGTGCTCTTAACTGCTGAGCCATCTCTCTGGCCCTCATAAAGCATTTTAAATCTTAAGGAGGGGTGGTGCCAATTATGAAGGCAATGCCCACCGTCAATGACCTACAAATCTTCTAATTCCTGCCTAGCTACTTAACATTCCTCTTCTCGGGAGTTAGAAAACAGGCATCAAGTCATTCTGGCTGCTTCCTGCCAAAGTGGAACATAGGAAGGTTAAGGGTATCCACTCTTGCTACCTTTCAGGCCTTAGAGGATGATCAAAGAGACTCACAGATGGAGCTAGGTTACCAGGGTACCAATCAAGGGAGGATCTGTGCAATGATGCCACTTAGATCTCACTTTAACCTCTGGGCTCCCAGGGCCTGGGTTTCTTTGCTGTTGTTTTTGAGGCTGGATCTCACTATGTAGTTCTGGCTGTCCTGAAACTCACTCTATAGACCAGGCTGGTCCTGAACTCACTGAGATCCTGACAGCCTCTGCCTCTCCAGTGCTGGGAAACCCTGTCTCAAACAAAAACAAACAAGCTTGTTCTATGGGAGTTTTAGTGGGGATTTTTAAGTCACCGGGGGTATGCCTTTAAAGGAAATTGAGGGACCCTGGCTCATGCGCTGTCTTTGGTTCCTGGCCTCTGAGGTGAGCAGTTTGCTCCCATGCAAGCCCTATGCCTTGCAGCTTCCTTGCCATAGCCAAAGCGATAGCCCTTCCTCTTATAAAATAATTATTTAAAGTGATTTATTGCTTCAGTGCACAAGACAAATGCCGCTGGAGCAGAGGCTGTGGATGACTCAGATTTCCATCTGGGTGGAAGGACCCAACACAATTAGTCTCATAATAACAAGTCCATCGGCGGAGTCGGCTCTATCAGAATCAGAGGGAATTTAACATTCTCCTTTTTCTGTTCCTCTCAAGACGCTGTGGACAGTGACTGCTTTCTTCTTTAAACAGTACCAATCCTCAGGGAGATCCAGGGCAAGGCCTTAGGACTTAGAGATTCTCAAGATTTATTGCCAGTCCCAAAACGGATTTGTGTGGGGCCATACGAGTCCCTCGGGATCCCGATGATTCAGGAGGGGTTGGCCTTTCTTGGCCGGTTTGTAAATAGCAACTTCATGTCATTAGACATCATCTTTGGCCAGGAGGGATGATGCTACAAGGGTAGGACACAGGTGACTGAGACAGGGCCTTACTGGGAGGGTACAGGGTGCACACACCCCATGATGGCTGCTGTCTCCATTTCCTCTTTTTAAGTTGGTTATTCTGATATTCTGTCACAGTGAAGAAAGCTGAAAACTTAGGCTGTACACACACTACTGTAACCAGAATTTTCACCGGATATTGTAGTACATGCCTGTAATTTCAGCATGGAGGGCTATGGGGGGCTATATAGCAAGAATCTGTTTCAAAAATAGATAGATAGATAGATAGATAGATAGATAGATAGATAGATAGATAGATAGATAGATAGATAGATA
>CABHPH010121130.1:0-16567 GCA_902168325.1 Peromyscus nudipes | reverse complement strand
TTTCTTTCTTTCTTTCTTTCTTTCTTTCTTTCTTTCTTTCTTTCTTTCTTTCTTTCTTTCTTTCTTTCTTTCTTTCTTTATTATGTATACAGTGTTCTGTCTGCATGTTGTTGTAACCAAAGTCCCTCAAAGACTACTAGGAGACCAAACCCATGCAAAAGCAAAGAGTCTTTTTACTGTTGCGAGTTAACTCTGGCCTCTCCGTCCGTCTGATGCAGCAGCAGAGCAGGAGAGACCCCAGTAGCAATGGGGTAGGGCTTTTATAGGGAGTAAAGCAAGGCGGGATGTCTTGGGGTCTACAGACTACATAGAAACAGACTCAGGATTGGTTTATGTGAGTGGCAACCATGTTAGTAACTTTTAAATGGCTAGGGTTAGTTGGGGGTTACAGTTAGTGATTTTTGGGCAGGCCTGGACAAGTCCCAGGCTCTGTCCTTGAGCTGCTGTGGAGGTTGGTTGACCTAGCACGTACTGACTGTGGAGGCTGATTCAGTGGCCAGGCTTGGTGCTGTTATGCCCAGATCTCAGAGATCCCCAAAAGACCACCACAGAGACCGAATCCTGTATGTAAAAGCAAAGAGCCTTTATTTTCAAGCTCCAAGCTTGGGCTCTCTGTCTGATGAGAGAGCAGAGAGCCCAGAGCCCAGGTGGGGTGGGCTTTTAATCATAGCAGAGGTTGGAGAGAGGGGATTTCCTGGGTTCAGGACCCTGATTGGCTGACTTTTGTCTAGGGGTATGGGGAATGTTTAGAATGTTAGGTGCTTCCTCTTAGATGCAGGCCCTACTGGGTGGGGTCAGCTTATGGCTTTTCCTGGGTCCAGGTGTTACCTACCAGAAGCTGTGTCTGGGTCTCTATGCCTGTCATGGCAGCTGTGTGGTCAAGCTGCTCCGTGCGCACCCCTCCCCCGCCTCAGTGCGTCCTATCTCCCTGTCCCTGCTGGCAGGGGCATCAGTGATTAACTGTCATTCATTCACGGCCCTCCCAGGGACTGCTTGGTTTCTTGAGGTCTTGAGACTTCACGGTCTCAGGAAACTGAAATTGAGGCCTGATCTCTGAGAGAAGACTGAGCAGCCTGTTATGGTGGCTGCTTGGTCCTTTCACTTGGATTCCTGCAGGCCAGAAGAGGGCGCCAGATCTCATTACAGATGCCTGTGAGCCACCATGTGGTTGCTGGGAACTAAACTCAGGACCTCTGGAAGAGCAGCCAGTGCTCTTAACCACTGAGCCATCTCTCCAGCCCCCTGAAACTCATTTCTAACACTTGGATCCGATCCCCCTCCTAACTGTTCACTCATGTTCATTTTCACACCGCGTACGCTCCCTTCTCTGCCCGCTGTATACTGCTTTCTAAAACCTGCCCGTAAAGACTACTCCAGAAAAGCCTCTTCCCTGTAAAGGAGGGGCGGCTGCTGTCTTGAGGGGCGGCTGCTGTCTTGAGTGGCTTTCCTTCCTCCTAACAAACTCAGACAACGACAGTCAGGTGCGCTTTCTTTGTTCTCTGACTCCTCCAGCCCTGACACCTGTGCCTGCTTATGACCACTACCCATCTCCCCTCTGAATGATTCTTCTTATGAACTTGGGCCTGCATCCACAGCATCCCACCAGACCTCCACCTGGGTTCCTCTAGCCAGACTTCTAGCTCAAAGCAAGTGCCAAGTTCTCAGCCTTCAATCACTAGTAGGTTGATCTTCACGGTGAGTACCCTGAGAACCACCACCCTTGTTACTGACTGGTTATATTTGTGGTTGCTGTTTTCTGAGACAGGGTGTTGTTAGGATCCTCGAGAAGACCCAGTAAAAGACCACCAGACATGATGTAATCAGCAAGAGTGTTTACTATCTCAAGAATGAAGGTACTGTGGGGGGTCCCAAAACAGCTTGACCACACAGCTGCCATGACAGGCTTAGAGGCCCAGGCACAGCTTCTGTGACAGGCTTACTGGCAGGCAACAACCAGACCCAGATAAAGCCATAAGCTGACCCCACCCAGGGATCCACCTAGGGATGGGGAAGTACCTAACATCCCAAACATTCCAACCATTAGATAAGATGACCAGATGTCCCTGAGTCTAGCACACACCTATTTTTTGTTTTACAGATACCCCTAGATAATTGACAGCCAGTCAGGGTCCCAAAACCCTGGAAATCCCCTCACCCCAACTTCCGCTATGATAAAAACTCTACCCCGCCTGGGCTCAGGGCTCTCTGCTCTCACCACTGTGTCGGACAGAGAGCAAGCTTGGAGCTTGAAGAGAATAAAGGCTCTTTGCTTTTACATTCGAGATTCAGTCTCCATGGTGGTCTTTTGGGGGTCCCCTCGACCTGGGAATACCAGATGCTGAGGCCAGGCATGCAACACAAAGGCAAAGATGGGACTCCCCAAGAAAACCTTGCAGGCTCTTCTATACACAGCTAAAGGAATTTCAAAAGCAGTGAGACCATTCTACCCAGGAAGTGACAATTATATTAGATTTCTAATTGGTTAGGGCTAACGGGGGCGGGCTAAGGTTGCAGCTTTTCCATTCTTGGGCAAGTCTGGACAAGTCCCAGGCTCTGTCCTTATTTGGTTATTACCTGCAGGGCGGGGGAGGTTGACCCAGGCTACGCGCAGTTCCCCTCGTTTCAAGAGGCAGGAACTGAGGCCTAGTTCTTAACTGAGTTATTAGGAGCCTGTCATGGTATTTGCCGGGCCTTCTCTGGTTTCTCTGTGTAGTCTTGGCTATCCCTGGGCTTGTTATGTAGACCAGGCTGGCCTCAAGCTCACTGAGATCTGCCTGCCTCTGTCTCCTGGGTGCTGGGCACCAACGGGCCCAGTCTATGTTTGCTAAGCCGACTTCTAAAGCTTTCAGAGATGCCTTCTGCCTACACATCTCGTTCTGACCCCATCCAGGCCCCCTCCACTGTCCTGTAACACAGTTGTCCGTCAAACTGCTCTTCTGGGGGGCAGGGTTTCAGGGTGACCCAAGTAATTCCCAATTCACTTCCCTTATGCAGTGAAACACTTCCAAAGGGCCCACAGTCAGCTCAGAGATAAATTCACACTACCCTTTGCCCCTTGATAGCCAAATGTGATCTTTACATTAATGTGTTGTTTTGTTTAATTGTGCTTGTAGCTGTGGATTACAGGTAAGCAAGTTGTCTTTTTGTTTCATAGGACCTCTGACCACTGTTAAGATTATAGAACATTTTAAGGCGGGTGGTGGTGGTGGTGGTGGTGGTGGTGGTGGTGGTGGTGGTGGTGGTGCACGCCTTTAATCCCAGCACTCAGGAGGCAGAGCCAGGCCGATCTTTATGAGTTCAAGGCCAGCCTGGTCTGCAAAGCTACACAGAGAAACCCTGTCTCGAAAAACAAAAAACAACAACAACAACAAAAAAGATTATAGAACATTTTATACTTGATATGTGCATGTGTATGGATATATATATGGTGATTATATTTGTTTTATTTATCTATTTAAATTTTTAAATAATTGATCAGTTAATTTTTTCCCAGCCTGCTCACAGTTTCCCCTCCCTCCTCTCTTCCCAGTCCCTCTTCCCCAGCTCCCCTCTCCCCCCATGTTTTGTGTATTTTAATTACATGTATACTTGTGTGTCTGTGCATGCGTAAGTGCATGTGACTAGGACAGAGGCCTTTGATTTCCCTGCAGTCGGAGTTCCATGCAGTTCTGAGCCACCTGATGTGGGTGCTGGGAGTTGAACTTGGGTCCTCTGTAAGAGCAGTCTACGCCATCTCCCCAGCCTCATGACTGAATTGAAAAAAAAATTTACTAAACATTCCCTCCCCAACAAACACCGCTCAATCGTGCCCATCCAAGGAATCCCTCCTCCCCCAAGGCTGTCTTGTTCTACTCTCCTATGCTGTTTTCTGGGGGTCTCTATTGCCATGCCATAAGAACAATATATACTTCCTATATCAAACTGAGGAGGTAATAAATATCAGACCTCCACGACTGATTGTAATACCCCCAGAGTTGATTCTTTGGGGTTTAAAAAAATTTTTCGTTTTGTTTTGTTTGTTTTTTTTTGGTTTTTCGAGACAGGGTTTCTCTGTGGAGTTTTGGTTCCTTTGTCCTGGGTCTCGCTCTGTAGACCAGGCTGGCCTCGAACTCACAGAGATCCGCCTGGCTCTGCCTCCCGAGTGCTGGGATTAAAGGCGTGCGCCACCACCGCCCGGCTGATTCTTTGGTATTTGGGGCAGTCATTTCACATAATGTATATACTGCGTTCTAAAGTTTCCCCAGCCGTGTGCAGCCTACTCAGGTGGGAGAAAGGAGGTGCTGACTCCACTGGCCTTAGTGCCTGCTCTGAGAGAACCTTCCCAAGTTTGCCTTCTCTCTGGCCAGAAAAAAAAAATGTGTCTCCCACTTTGAGACTCCTTGTTCTGGACTTTTTTTTTTTTTTGGTCTGCATTTGCTAAATGTTCTGGGTCAGTCACTGGACTTAACAGTCTCCTGTCCACTGCACACCACTGATGTCCTCTTTTTTCTCCGGTCCAAGCTATACGGGGAAAGAAATGCCTCTTGTGTGTGTATTATACTGGTAAATGGTCATGTGCTCTTTAAGCTTTCTGAGAAGCTGACGCAGGGGCCTCTCACTTCAGACCCAAGTGTCACAGTGTCCCCCCAAATCGCCCAGTCCTGGGTTAGACTCTGTAACAAGAATAAGAGCATAAGAGAACAGCCCAAAGTAAAAACAAGCCTGGTCTACAGAGTGAGTTCCAGGCCAGCCAGGGCTGTTACACAGAGAAGCCCTGTCTCAGGAAAACAAACAAACAAAACAACAACAAAACAACCCCAACTCCCCCCCCCCCACTCAAAAAAAAAACAGCTAAAAGGTAAACTATTTCTTTTTTTAATAGGCAGGGTCTCTGTATGTAGCCCTGGCTGGGCTGGAACTCACTGTGTAGACCAGGCTGGCCTCAAACTCTTAAGATCCCTGCCTCTGCCTCCCAATTGCTGGGATTAAAGGTATGTGTGGTCAGGCTGGCTGAAATGCCTTTAGTGGGAATGGCTAACAGGAAACTTATCCATGGACAGGACTCTGCCTAAGACTCCTTAATCATTAACTCTTGCGTTAGAGTTTTAAAAGGGCTTCCTTAGCTAAGCCCCACTAGGGGTGGTAAACCTCAATTCGATAATGTTTTGCACTCATTTCAAACAAAGAGCATGGATATGTGGTAGAACATTTTGGGACCTTGCAAAACACAGAAAGAATTTTGAGAGGTAGAAGACAAGACTTGGATATGCTAATCAAGATGTATTTAAAAATTTCCTTAGACTTTCTCTAAATATTACTCAGTAGTTAAAAATACTAGACTGGTGTAGTAACCTGGGTATTCAATAACCACCTTTAGGGGACTCTCCTAATATAAACAGAAGAATTAAAAGGAACAATATTGTCCTTTGTCCTCCAAGGTCAACTAAATCCCAGAGGACTGTGGGCGGCTTTCAAAACATTCTATAGCCCTGGTGAGTCACCTGACCTTTTTGTTCAGGAAGGTGATGAACACCCTACTGTGTGGGCTCTGACCAGGGCAGTTCTACAAAGAGGAAGTTCAACACAGAATTTTCCTCTATGTTTCCAGGTAAAGCCACAGTCAAGCAGGGCCTTTGACTCATCCTCTTGTAGAAGGAACTGGTAAAGGAAGGTGAGAGGAGTGAGGAGCTCCTCCCAACCCCAAATGACCCTTAACTGGCCCTGAGAATAAAAAACCAAAAATACTCCATCTTCTCCTCCAGGGTCCAGCCTGGTAAGTGTGGTTCTCAGTCCTCATCCAGGAAGTTTCTCTTTGCAACTGATGGAGATCACTGCAGAAAACCACAACCAATCAAAATGCAGAGTGGTGGCGCCCAGTCCTCCTGGATACAATTATAAAACACTCCTGTACCCAAGGCTCGAGGAACATTTTGGAAGAGGAAAATGTGGAAAGAGTGTAAAAGTCAGAGGATCAGGGAGTTTGCTGTGAGATTGTGTCTCCTAGTAAAGTCAGAAGCCACACCCCGAGTCTCACCAACATGGCTGCCCAAACAGGAGCTGAACAAGGACAATAGACATGCCAAAGGGGATGGGAGTTGGGCAACAGATGACAAGCCCTTGAGGTCGCAACCCTACACAAAGAACAGGAGGCAGCTAAGGACGACTGAGTGTGAGCTCCCTTTCCTGGCCGCTGCTGTTTTAGCGAGTGCCTGAGAGTTCTCTTACCCATAGATCCCTGAGCTCAGACTTAACAGTGTCAGTTTTCATGGAAATGGAGCCCAGGGGATGGTCAGTATGGGTAGACAAACAGGAGATTTTTTTCTTTTTTTCTCTCTGTCTACAAAGCTAGGATCCAAGAAGGTGATACCAAAATGGTGGTGGCACACAGCTTTAAAGCCAGCACTTGGGAGGCAGAGGCAGTCAGATGTCTGAGTTCAAGGCCAGCCTGGTCTACAGAGTGAGTTCCAGGACAGCCAGGACTACACAGAGAGATCCTGTCTTGAAAAACCAAAAAACAACAACAGCAGCAACAACAAAAAAAAGAATTGCAGGAAGACTTGATTTAGAGCCAAGGGTGCAGTGAGGAAAAAAAAATCCCTGGAAAATTACACAGACACAGACACACACACACACATTCCATGTTCACCTTAGTCAACAAGTCGAAAATGGAAAACGGTGCTTTGAAAAGAATAGTGAAATTCATCAACTCTGGCAAAAAAATAAAATAAAGGCACAAATATTTAATTCTAGAAATAAAAAGACACACACTCGCAGACTTGACACCAAAGCATTAATAAAATAGGAACAGCTTTTGCCAATTAATTCTGGAGCTTTAGATAAAATAGAGTAAGTACTAGAAAAACATCGCTTGCTGAAATAAAGTGTAAGAAATAATAAAGTATCTGAACTCAAAGGTCAGACGATAAGACAGATGTGGACCATGACCTAAGCTAGTGCGGGTATTTATTCTGGAAAAGAACATGCGGAGTCTGCTGTCCACTTACAAGCAGGGGTAGTTATAGGGCAGAAGTGGGAGGTGGGGAAGGAGATTGAAAAACTTCCCTTCCCTTTTGTGGCCTGAGATTGGCCATTGCGAAGCGTAACTAGAATAGTGAGTGAAAGAATGTCAGGTGACAAGTGTCTCTTGTGGCCCGCGGTTAAGGGTTTGAAGACAGGTGGTGTGGCAGGAATCTAGGCTTCGGTTCTGGAATGCTAATTACTCTGGTTTCTGACATTGTTGCCACTTAACCAAAATGGAAGAACTTTTCAAAAACGTCCTGTTCGTGGCTGACGTGAACAGTCCTAGTTCCACTAAAGAAATAGAAACGGGGTCGGGGATTTAGCTCAGTGGTAGAGCGCTTGCCTAGTAAGCGCAAGGCCCTGGGTTTGGTCCTCAGCTCTGGAAAAAAAAGAAAATAAAGAAATAGAAACAGTAGAGGACAATCTTACCCTGAAGAAAACCCCAGCCTTTTGGCCATGGCAGCCATCTTCCAGGAACTTACCAAAATGACAACAGAAAGGGATAGAGGAGGGGCGCCCACTACATGCTCTCCAGGCCTTTTAGGAAACACGGAGTTGTTTCTTTGACCACTTAACCTGTATCTACAAGAAGGGTGGTACTGTAGGCATCAAGGGAATGGGCACTGTTCAAAAAGGAATGCCCCATAAGTGTTACCGTGGCAAAACCGGACGAGTCTACGACGTCACCCAGCATGCCGTGGGCGTCACTGGACACAAGTAAGTTAAGGCAAGATTCTTGCCAAGAGAATTAATGTGCGGATTGAGTGCATCAAGCACTCTAAGAGCCGAGACAGCTTCTTGAAGCAGGTGAAGGAAAAGGAGCAGAGGAAAAAGGAAGTCAAACAGAAGGGTACCTGGGTTCAGCTGAAGCGCCAGCCCGCCCCACCCAGAGAAGCACACTTTGTAAGGCCTGAGGGAAGGAGGCTGAGTTGCCAGAGCCCATTCCATATGAATTCATGGCCTAATGTACATGGGTTAAGGGTTTTTCTTAAGTTGAAGTGTGGGGTCTCCATCCTGAAAGAAAATATTGAAGCAAATTTAAAGAAAGAAAGAAAGAAACCCCCAGGTTTCACAATGTCATTGTGACATCTTCTTCAAGGAATAATTAATTCTAGATTTACATATATGACATAAGAGTGATCATAGAAGACCCTTCCTAAATGTACTCCATAAATACCTGTAACATGAGCAGGGCACAGTGGTGCACATCTGTAATTCCAATACTTCAGAGGCAGGAGCATAAGGATCAGGAGTTCAAAGTTATCCTCAGCTACAAGGTGAATCTGAGGTCAGCCAGGGCTATGTGAGACCCATAGCAAAAAACCCAACCAATCAAACAAAACTAGCAATAAACATTTAAATTATGGAAATTTAAAAAATGTTTTTGTAAGAGCATCAACCTAAGACCAGAAAGTATAAGTGAGGAGAAGATCAGCTGGTCTTGGTGTCACATCTTTATAACCCCAGCATTCAGGAAACTGGGACAAGATGATTATGAATTTGAGGCCAGTCTAGGATAGCCAGTGAATTTCAGGCTAACCTGGGCTACATAATCAAAACTCTCAAAAAGAACCAGAAAGAAAAGTATAGGCTAGCCTAACTCAGGAACATAGATGTAAACATCATACTTTTTTTGAGACAGTGTTGGAAGCAGACATTTCCTGTCCTGTCTGCCTGTTCCCAAATAACTGCTCAGAGACTTAAGATTAATTATAAATGCTTGGCCAATAGCTCAGGCTTATTACTAACTAACCCTTACATTTAAATTAACCCATTTCTAATAATCTACATTCTGCCACCTGGCTCATGGCTTGTTACATCATTTTCTACATGCCCCGCTTGCTCGTCGGCTGGCTGTCACGTCTGGAGACTGTCCTCACTCTGTCCTTCTCTCCCAGCATTCTCTCTGTATCAGGCTGTCTTGCCCAATCTCTTTCTGTCCTTCTATCAGCCAATCATCTTTGTTATTAACAGTGAGCATAATCCACAGCACAGTGCCTCACTCTTTGTAGCCCAGGATTGCTTGGAACTTAGTATGTAGCTCAGTCTAGCCTCCTAGCTACATGGTAATCCTCTTAAGTATGGGGATTACAGGCATAAACCACAGTGCTTGGATCAAAGTCACAAAACATTAAGATAGAATATAGCACTGTAAAAAAAAAGAATATAGCACTGTATAGCAAAATAAATTTACAATGATGATATATTAATTAGTTGTATTATTACTTGGTAACATCATAATCAGATATGAAAAACTGCTTTAACAATAAACATTCAAATAATACGTTACTGTCTAGAGCTCTTGGACTGGTGTCTTAGTTACGTTCTACTGCTGTTTCCAAGGCAATTTATAGAAAAAAGAATTTAATTGGGGGCTTGCTGACATGGAGAGGGTTAGTTCATTGTTATCATGGTGAGGAGCATGGCAGCAGGCAGGCATAGTGCTGAAGAAGTGGCTGAGAGCTCACATCTGACCCAAAAGTGGCAGGCAAAGAGAGATTGGGCCTGGTGTGGGCTTTTGAAACCTGAAAGCCCATCCCCAATGACACACCTCCTCCTACAAGGCCACACCTCCCAATCCTTCCCAAACAGTTCCACTAACTGGGGGCCAAGCATCCAAATATATGAGCCTATGGGGGGGGCATTCTCATTCAAACCACCAGAGTTGGGTTTCTTTTCTCTGCTGATTAAAGAGTTAAAAGGCAGGAAATAAATTACCATCACAGCAAGCAAACAAGTTTTATTAAAAGCAAAAGTACCCCTGCAGACTCCCCATAAATGAGGAAGGGATTTAGACACAAAAATCTTTCCCTCTGGAAGACGGAGAGTTCCACATGCTGTTTGTTTTTGTTTGTTTGTTTTGTAGTCTAGAACAGGTGTCCTTCCCCTCGTTTTGAATTGGTCTGCCTAAACAAAGGAGTGGGCTGATTGGCTCCCAGGATGTCCAGGGTCTGCCTAGGATATACCCAGACATGTCAGTGGAAGTGTGTGTCTGGGACCACGGTGGAGAAAAACCATACCAAGTCTTTGGAGAGAAGCTGGAAGCGTGTCATCCTCTTGTTTCCCTGTGACCTCTTGTCCTATCTGTATACCTGACAGGGGCCATCTGACGTCTGTGTTTACTCATTGCTCTTCCTCAGAGGTCACATTAACTGCTGCGGGGACTTGGGGATGATGAAGATCGCTCTGGCTGCTTCCTGCTGACAACAGGGGCGATGTGGGGCGGGACAGCAGTAAGATAGACTCCGGAGTGGCTGGAACTGAGCAGCCACGGTAGGTCTTAGTTGGTGGTGGATCTCCAGCATGAAGGACAACCGCTTGATGACAGCGTACCTCCTTGGGGTGTGCTATGAGGGCAAGAGGGCACCTGTAACACAGGTAAACTGAGACTATTAGTGCAACTATAAATCCTACTGAGAGAATAGTTAAGAAGAAAACGGAAGCAATGTTGCCGTTATTAGAGGATGACAATAGACAAGAATACCACCCGAAGAACCCTTTGCAAGATTTGCTATCAGCATCTCCGAGGCTGATCATGTGGTTTCCTCTGCTGTCCACCACAAAGTATGCACTGTAAAGGCCACTGGTTTGATTCAGGAGCTCAAGGAGCCTCCCATCAGCCAGTTTAAGTTCAGAAGTTGGCCACTGCGTCTCTTCCCACACAACCTCCTCACGAGGAACGCCGGGAGGTAACGTGAATGAAAATTCTTCTACATCGCGATGCACGTAAGTCGTGTTTAAGAGAGTGAAATGCAACTGTGCAGTCGGCTTGACTGTGCACCAGAGTCCCGCAGAAGGGAGGGAATATTTGGAAACCTCACACGAGAAGTCAGTGAGAGCAATGGTTTCGTTAGCCATGGCCTCCCAGCAAAATATACCCCTTCCCATATACCAGATGGAATTCTTGGTGGGGGTGGGTACCAAAGGCCACGCCTGTGTGAAATCCGAGGCCCATGTTTGTCGAGGGCAGAGCCAGATACCATTTTTCAATTGACAATCTGATAGGGAAATGTAATCCCATTGTTTTTTGTTCCATAGTATTGCCCAGCGATGTCCCATGGGCACAATACGGGTGTTTTGGATAATTTCTCCTAACCCTGTGAGTTGGACAACAGGGTATCTGATCGCCTCATTCAGTCGGGGAACATGGACGATTAGGGCACAGGACGTCTCATTACAGCTATGAGAGACCATTTTCCAGAGATGAGGTACACCATAGGTGGCAAAAATATTGTGAGATTTGGCCTCAGCATTTAGGAGTGTGGGCCATTGCCCCCTAGTCAGGTTAGATCCCATTTGAATTAGGCTGTCCAGCAGACCTTGTTGAACACAGGTACAAGCTCTGTCCCAGGTCGTGACAGAGGCATATTCCTGGAGGATCCGCCCTGTAGAAGCTATCCATTCCTTTAGTCCCACATCTTCGCTAGTGTGGGGATTCCAGCCCCTTCCTTCCTCTTGGACGAGTAAACCAACTTTATATTCTATCTTCAGTACAGAGACCTTTTCTAATGAATGCCTCTCCTCTAAAATGGCCCATTCTACATTCCTTGCATCCCCTAGGCCTGTGCCAATTTCCCCAAATAGGACCTTTCTATGGTGAGGAAGAGCCACAATTGTGGGGAACCCTTGACTTGTAGTTTCTTTAGGCCAAGTCTGGGACAGCCACCAGAGGAACTGGGTTTGTTGGACGGCCGTGGCCTGAGTACAGTTAGGATAGATGTGATGGATCCAGAGTCTGGAAATATCCCACTGAAGGATGAGGGTTGTTGGAACTATTCCCATGTAAGCAAAAGTCTGGGTGTGCCAGAGAGGTTCCCAGATCCGTCCAGCCCGCAAGTTGAGGTTGCTTCTAGGGGGCTTGTGGGGCCATCTAGTAACACCTGGTGTGGCCTGCAAGGCGGAGTTGGTCTTTTGAGGTCCGTGGGCCCACCAAGTCACTCCTAGAAGCTGAGGTCGTTTATCAGGGAACTCCATGAGTATCCCGCAAGTGCAGGGCAGAGAGGTCTGGGGACAGTGGTCTACGCTGCAGTGCACCTTACATAGTTGATCGGGCTTATGGACCTTACACACAGATGACGACCCTGTCTGGGGGTGAACTTTACAATCAGTTAACCATTCCTGGCCAGGCGCACCCATCATATTAACAGTAACACACACCGGGGTCCGGCAGTTTTGGTCCTTAAAACAGGTATCCGCCAGGAAGGGGTTGAGTGGGGTGGCCTTGAGTGGGTCTGGGCCAAGATAGGAGAGGATTCCCGAGAAGGGTTCCCCTTTGTAAAGGTCTAGAGTGGTCCCATTCCACGTCAGAACAGCAGGCCCCCCCAAAGAGTGAGGAGTGAAGCGGCGAACCTGGATGTGTCCCTCACCAGGTGTTGGCCCTGGGACACATGTCCCGGGGGCGCCAGACTCCGGGAGGTTACAGCGAACATCATTTTCATCAGCCCATTGCCTAGAATCCGGCTCAAAGAAATCTGGATTTCGGGGAGAGCACTGGGCTATGGAGAGTTGTATCAGAACTGCCAGACAGACCGTTACCCAGAGACATGACACCAGAGAGTCTGTCATACCGCACATGACGACAAAGGGCGCTAGCCCTGACAGAGGCAGTGGGAGATGGAATGTCTCAACAGAACAACTCAATCGGTAGACTTATCTGAGTCTGGCACTTGAAGAGCAGCCGAGGTCCTCCAGTGGCTCACGGAGGGTAGCTGGAGTCTGGAGTTTCTGGGGTGTCTGTTGTAGCCTCAGAGGAACCAGGAGCAGTCCAGTGTGGTAGATCCGTGTATCTAATCCTGCAGCTTGAACTGGGTGTGGATAGGGTGACAAGGTATGAGGCCTCCCACAAGTGGGTGGGCAAGGCCTTTATGACAAGCAGAATGTCCCCAGGACACAAAAAGGCAGGTCCTCTTTGTTCCCTGGGAAGTCCTGTCTGGAGCTTTTATGAAATCTTTGGAATTTGGCTGATTGTTTCAGGGTCATTAGTGAGGGAAGGCCTGCCTATACAAAGCTCAGAAGGCAGGAGAACTTTTTATTTTTTGTTATGTTTTGGGTTTTTCTTTTTGGTTTGTTTTTGGTTTTTGTTTGTTTTGGTTTTTTTGTGTGACAGGGTTTCTCTGTGTCCTAGCTGTCCTGGATCTCGCTCTGTAGACCAGGCTGGCCTCAGACTCATAGAGATCTGCCTGCTTCTGCCTCCCGAATGTTGGGATAAAAGGGATTAAGATAGGTGCCACCACCACCTGGCTTTTTTTTTTTTTTTGTTTATAATGATAAATTATTTTTATCTTGCTTGCATTGGGGTTTTGCCTGCATGTATGTCTGTGTGAGGATGTCAGATCTTGGAGTTACAGACAGCTGTTAGCTGCCATGTGGGTGCTCGGAATTGAACCGGGGTCCTCTGGAAGAGCAGCCAGTGCTCTTAACTGTCGAACACTCAAGCCCCTCTCATAAGCTTTTGAGAAAAAGAGTGGGTCTCCGTGTGTTCGAGGCCAGCCTGGTCTCCAAAGCAAGTTCCAGGAAAGGCGCAAAGCTACACAGAGAAACCCTGTTTCAAAAAACCAAAAAAAAAAAAAGAGAGAGAGAGAGAAAGAGTGGGGTCTCCTTCTCTTCCTGAAGCATAAGGGACAGCGGTGGCAGCCAAGGGGATTGCCTTCCTGAAGCCCTCTTTGACACAGTAAACACAAGGTGTCCTCTCTTCTTCCTAGGCATCTGGATTTGCATCTCAGTGAGGATTTGGGGAAGGGACCAATGGCCTCACCCTCCATGGGGAAGCCATTGTTCTTCCTTTACTCTGTGGGCAGTGAAGGAAGTGTTGCCCACTTTGAACAGCTGGGTCCAACACTCTTCTCTTGTCTAACGGGGTCAGGGTTTGTTCCAATGACCACTGCATTGCCCGGGTTAATTCATGCATCTGAGCGTGGTACACCACCCCAGTTCATCCCCAGTGTCATTCAGTTCTGCCAGGGAAATGGACATGTGGCCATTAGTGACTCTGTCTTCTTCCAACATTCCTTAAGAGACACATCCCTCCCAGGGAGGGCGAGGAGGGAGGCATGTCCTTCATTTCTCCTTAGGATTAGGGGACAAGGATATTCAGAGCACTGGGATTCCGGACCTTCCAGAGGTTGGGGTACATCCCGAATGGAATGGGGGTGTTATTTACTGATGGGATTTTCTCAGATCACAATTTTTCCTC
Source organism: Peromyscus nudipes (assembly GCA_902168325.1). NCBI lineage: Eukaryota > Metazoa > Chordata > Mammalia > Rodentia > Cricetidae > Peromyscus > Peromyscus nudipes. Next base: position 2,376 of record CABHPH010121130.1, on the reverse strand, counting down.
TACCCTTTGTCCATATCATTCCTTTCTGAATCGGTGCACACTATGGTTAAAGTTTTGAAAGTTCTGGTAAACTCTGGGTGGTCTTATAGAGGGAAAAAGATTGGAACATGGGGTATTTCAGAGGATTGCCCTCCCTGCTACAATGTAAGTGTCGTTGGAGGATGGTGTTAAAATTGAGAGTTCCCTTCCTGGCCATTTGAGTCATCCTCCAGAGGGTGTGCAGGCCACGCGTGGGTTGAGAAAAAGACCAGGGCTTTCTTTCTGGGCACCTGGGGGTTTAGTTTGCCCCAGATGCTCAGGAGCCAAGCCGGTGGGGAGCCCGGAAGAATCTTGGAAGTCTCTATCCCCACCTGCAAGTTGAAAACAAGAAAGAGAGAGAGTGAGCGAGGCTCACCTATTCCTCCTGCGATCTCTCAGCCCTAAGTCTGGAGAGGTGGCTCTGGCCTCCGATGGGGGCAATTGGGATGCCCTGATCAGATAGGTGTCCCCTGATTTGACCTTAGGTCCCACGAAGAGTTTTCTCTGATTTTTTTCCCCCTCTTGAGTCACACCAAGTTTGGGCCAGTAGGGGGAGCAAGTTAGTCTCTAGTCACAAATGGGGTGGTGGATGGCGACTAGATTATCAAGTGGTTTCATTTATTTAAAGAACTCCTGGATATTTTTAAGTGATTTGTTAACGGTCCCTTCCGTTTTGGTTTAGGGAGGTGAACCAGGCATAAAGTGGGAAGATAAGACGCCCATAGAATCCCACCGCTGGTTAAAGAAGCCCACCAGGAACAGGATGAAGGAAAATCCAGTCTCGTCAGGGGGTAAAGTTCACAAAACCTCCCTGGAGCCAGCTGTCAGTAATTAACTCCACGAGCTCCTTGATTTCAGCCTCTGGAGTGGGAGGGGATTGTGGGCAGCACTGTCTGAAAATATTATTCTGCTCTTTGAAACGTAAGTATGAGGACTAAAAGCCTTCCCAAGGGGCCCTCCTTCTCAGAGAAAATAATCAAAATTACCAGCCTAAAGTTCACAGTGCTAAGCTTGGTTGGGGGGTGGTGGTGGTGTCCCCATCTCAGGATGGAGGAGAAGCCCGGATAAATTCGGCAGCCGCTTTCTCTCCGCATGTCACCATGTTCTCCCCTCATTTCAGGGTTTAGTCTGGTTATATTGACCTTAAGTAGTCAGTGATTCTTAGAAGAAATCTCGGATGATCACCCCAAAATGTCACCATCTACAGGTCTTGGGTTGGGGTAGTTTGCTGATTAAAGAAATCAAACCAAAAGCTGGGCATGGTGGCGCACACCTTTAATCCCAGCACTCAGGGGGACGGGGACAGGTGGATCTCTCTGAGTTCAAGGCCAGCCTGGTCTACAGAGCAAGTGCCAGGACATCCAGGGCTACACAGAGAAACCCTGTCTCTGAAAAAACAAAACCAGACACAGTGGCTCACACCTTTAGTCTGAGCAGTCGGGAGGCAGAGGCGGGTAGAAGTCTGGGAGTTTGAGACTAGCCAGGGCTACCGAGTGAGACTCTGTCTAAAAATTAAAAAAAAAAAAAATCAAGCTCTAGTATTTATGAAGATATACAAAGTGGTGAAACCCTTTTTTCTTTCTTTCTTTTTTTAAACAAAGAAGTGATTAACCACAAAGTCAGGAAGACATGGCTCTTCACTGGAAAGAGTAAACGATTTTAAAATGCCTCCTAGTTCTTGCTTGGTGAGGGCATTCTAGAGGTTCACTTAAATGTGACAGCTACAGTTGTTTTTGGTTTTCCAGCAGTAGGGACTGGATTGACCCTTGGATGGAACACAGGCTAGGCAAGAACTCTACCACTGAACTACATCCTGAGTCCTTTTAAATCTTTTTTTGACTTTAAGGTAGGGTCTTGATAACTCTCTCAGCCTGATCTGAGCCCTCAATTTCTTTCTTTCTTTTTAAATTTTTTTTGAGGTTTTAAATTTTATTTTTATTTTATGCATATGGATGTTTTGCCTGCATGCTGTGTACCATGTGTGTGCACTACCCATGGAGGCCAGGAGAGGGTGCTGGTTTCCTTGGGTTTGGAGTTACAGCCAGTTGTGAGCCGTCATGTAGGTGCTTGGGATTGAACAACGTTCTTTGCAAGATGTTTGATCACACTGTGAATCCCAAGATTTCGTTATTTACTGGAAAAACCTGTTTCTAGTTGTGTGGCTCAGCCCTGGCACACACCTTTAGCCCAAGAGCTTTCAGCTTGAATATTGTAAGCGGGATTAAATAAAGTCAACCATAGGTCAAGAGGCGGAGCAAGCAACCAGTTGACAGGAAGTAAACACAGGATTATTAAGGAAAAAAAAAAAACCATAGAGAGTAAGAGGGAGTCAGGAGGACGGATAGAGAGACACACAGG
>CABHPH010121129.1:0-12406 GCA_902168325.1 Peromyscus nudipes | reverse complement strand
ATCCGGGATCACAGCTTTCACTGCATACAGACTGAGGAATCTGAGAACAATAAAATAAATGGTAGCAAATATTCAGGTTTTTATGGAATGTGTAATAGGCAGAGCGTTTTCAGATCTGGAATCGTTAATTTGTTTTTATTGTCTCTAAATGCAGATAGTTGAATTGTTTCTACTAGTAGAATGATTCATTCAAAGTCCATGTGGTCAGCACTTGACCTTAATAACACAACTTTGTTGGACAATTGTTGAAAGATAATGAGACAAAGTATAGAGATAAAAATTCAGGTCCTTGGTAGATGTCTTGATGAGCCTAAAAATCTACTGTCTCTTGACTCCTGGATACAAAGGCATATACATTTTTCTTCCATAGTAATGGTTCATCTTGTCAACTTCATAGGTCTTAGAACCACTATGGAAACCAATAAATGAGGATTATTGTAAAAAGTTTCCTAGATTATGTTACTTATGGTCAAAATCCTCTCTAAAGTAGGTAGCCCCGAGTTATTGGCCCTGGTCCCTGAATGAATGAAAAGGAAGAACGGGAGACAAGAGGAACATTCAGCTATCTCTGCATCCTGACTATTGATGCAATGTGAATAGCTACCTCTACCCACTAAAACCATGGCTTCCTGAAGTGATTGAATATACCCTCAAACTGTGAGCCAAGAAAAATGATCCTATATTTTTCATCAGGTAGTTGTTTTGCAACAGCAAAATCAACAACTAATAGATCTACACATTCTACTTAGGTTCTTCTACATTGACAGGGGTCAAAAAGCAAAAGACCAACTGATCACTGACTGAAAACTTTCAAGATGGGATCAAAATAAATATGTCATGTGAATCATGACAATGATAGAAATAATCATGAAACAGATATTATATTTAGGACATTAAATTAATGAACAGATTGGAAAATAAACAGTTCATACACCAAAATTGGGTATGAAGAAAATTTTTTATATTGGTGGTCATTATGTGTCAATAAATGGTCCTTGTGTGAGCAGTGAAGGGTCTTGACACAGAAATATAGTTTTTGAAATTTACATACAGGTCAAAATACTGAAGGAAGATGAAACCCACCTCTGTTAATCCTGTGGCCCACTGTATCATGTGAGAAGATAAGGACAATTTCTGGCCCTCTGGAGCATTTGGAGAAAATGTTCCTACTTTTGCTTTTATCCCAAGACCTTTTGGGAAATTCCAAAAATTGAGAATGTCATATTCTACATGTGATTGCCTTTTCTGATCCAGAACCACAAGGTCTCCAGCATGATGGATGAGTTGTGTTCTCCTTAAGAAAGGATGAAGCTAAAAGAGAAGCATGCTGTTATCTTACATAATCTCCAGAGAAGTACAACAGAGGCAGATTCAGGAAACATCTCTTATTGATTTTAATCCCTATTATGAAAAGCACCTTTAATATAGGTACCAATCACATCAAACAAATGATACCCTAGGATAATGGAAGTATCATAAGCTTCTAAAACATTCAAATCAGTTTCATTAGAAAATTTAGAAACAAACACCCAGAGTGTGCATGGTGAAAATTTTCCCCTTGGTTGAAAACACAATCTAAGTTTTGAAAATATTTAGAGTTTCACTATGTAAAATGAATGATTTTATGAGTGATAAATTACATAATATAAGCATCTTAGAAGTTTTCATATCCATTGAGACCATCCCTGTCTCTGACTTTTCTGTTGTGAAATCTCTGGGATAAATGGACTTTTTATGTTGAAAATATTTCCTAGAAATATTGTGTGACACTTTGCAATACAACTACTTAAGGACTTAAAACAGTCTCCTCCTTGCACAGTCTGTCTTGTAGATTTGTCACAAAATAATCTAAAATATATATTGTTTAGTTTGATTATATTTATAACTCTTAATGTGTGGTGTTGCTGATGTTATAAGACACAACAGCACCATTACCTGCCAGGGGAAAAATTCCATCTCTTTTCCTTTTCCATGAGATTGAAATTGTACTTGATTGAGCATCATTTCATGTAGACTGCGGGCCACAGCATACACTGCTTTGTACACATTGTAACTCTCTTCACTCATGGTCATGTCAAATGTGTTCCCTGGCAAGAATCCCAAGGAGGCATTAGGCAGACAGTTATCCACAATTTTACAATCTTTTCTCAAAAATGAGCAGTTGAAGAATGAGTGCCACAATACATGAAGAATAATGTCTTGTGGGTATTTGAAAGGATTGGCTGTCTGGATAAAATCTGTAAAATTATTGATCTCCTCCTTATGGTGTGAAAAAATAAGGGCCCCATGCAATGAATCTAACAGCAAATAGTTATCAAATTTGGTATGATCCCAGTGTGAGTTCAGGACCCAGACTTTCCATGTGAGTAACTTCTGCTTAATATTTACTATTAAGCTTAATAGGGAATCAGTGTCCCCATAAATAATAATCACATTTGCTGATGATTCCAGGATCTGCACCTGATTTTTCCAGGATGTGGTCATAAATGAACCCCTGTTGGTTAGGATCATTTCCACAAATGCTATGCAGACTCCATTTTTCTCCATCTCACTTCTAAAATCTGACACAATCTGGGCACCTTTGTCATCATCTATGATGAACAGCCCAACCCAGTTCCAGTGGAAATGAAGCATCAAAGACACAATGCCAAGAGTCAGATATGTGTCCTTGGGGGCCACCTGGTACAGGGAAGAAAACCGTCTTTGTTCGTTCAGGATAGTATCAAAAGGCCCAAAAGTAAGCTGTAGAGAAAAACAATCAGAGAGAAGAACATTGTCATAAAATTCAACTCAATTCTACAGCAATGATTTGAAGCCTATAGGGCAATGCTACATTGAAGGTCAAACCTGCCTTCTTAAGGGTTTTCCAAAATGTACAGAAAATATTTAGAGGTTCAAAAGTGTTTGTCACTTACATATTCTTTCCTTTCCCTCCATTCTAAGATACAGAAATGTAGATGCTTCACCAACTGTCTGCATCATTTCCCTACCCATTTAGAGTGATTTAAGTTTCCTTGTTTTTCCTCGCAGCCACCTAAAATGTAGAGCTGACATCATGTCCTATCTAATCACCCTCTCTTACCTGTGGATATTTGTAAAGATCCAACAGTGTCCCAATGTATTCTGATATTGCCCATGATGGTCCCGTAAGTACAGCAGCTGACATGCCCGCTCTTGCACATCTGTAGTTAGACTGAGCATAACCATGGCCTGAAAATGTACCTATAAGATTGAACAGAGTGTATCTTTGACCATCAAGGACATTCTGGACAATGAATCCCAGGGATGTGTTTGGTAAAATATAGGGATCACTGTTGATCTCCTCAATGGCAAACATCATGGCCAAAATACATTGGTAGTTCCTCAACTTAAACCTGCACAGAAGATAGAACAATATTCAGGATGAAGACTCACACCACACAAAATATGATACATGTGTAAGTTTAGTGCAATGAGTTTTACAATTTGAATGATTTCTTTTCCAAAAATCCATGTTTAAGTATCTTCCCAGCATTTGCTAGAATTAGAATAGGAGTATTATTTCTTTTTCTAGTATTGAAAATAGATTTTTTTCATTCAGTATATTCTAATTACAGTCCCCCCAATAACTCCTCCCAGGTCTCCCCTCAAATCTCCACCCTTTTCTCTCTCATTTGAAAACAAGCAGGCATCCAAATATAACAATCAGTTAAAATAAAAATAAACAAGCCATTATCAGACAAAACAAACAAAGAGAATAATCGCCAAAGAAAAAAGAACACCTAGGAAGGCAGAGGCACACACATGTTTTAATACACAGAAAACCATAAAAACAAAAAGTAAGAGACAAAGTCCTTCAAATTTCCTACTTCACTGAGAAGTGTGCCTGATACTGTAGGCCTGTAGGCTGAAGATGGATGCCCCAATGTTGCAGAGGAATTTTGAGTGATGGTCCAGGCAGTAAGATGTCTCTGTCATTTCCAGAGTTTTTGGAAGTTGTTTGCAATGCACTTTTGTTTACTTAAATAATATTATGTCTTTCAGGGGTCTTTGATGGAGTTGAAGACTAGATAGTTATAGTTGCAGTTTTCCTGAGTTATGATAGAAAGTAGATTATGTATAAATCTTTGGAGTCACTAAGATGGATGGATGGTGGAGTGCTTTCTCTGAATTTGTTAAATGTACATGGACTGAATATTGTAAATGTAATTCTTACTTGATAACTTTTTGTTGTGTGTAGTTATACTGTGTTAAAGTTAAAACCTTTCTTTTTATTTAGAGAAAAATAGGGAAATGTTTTAGACTATTATTTTAAGGTATTTTATTTTGTTTATGTTGCAGTTGTTTAACTCTGTGAATCTGTGTTACTTTGTCTATCTGAAACATCTCATGGTCTGATAAAGCTGAATGACTATAAAAAAAGTCAGAAACTATAACATACACACAAAAGACATATAAGGTTGAAAACAATTAACCTCCAAAAAACACCATTGAGCATTTATTTTTTCCCCATCTACTACTGAGCTTGGGGCCTGCCCTTAAGAATTCTTGGTAGCCCTGGGATGGTCTGCCAGCACCAGTTGGGCTAAGAGGTGAGTCTTTGTCCTCATAGCCCAGCCTGTAGGCTTTGAGCCTGGGGCACAACACTGTACCCCACTCCACCACCCATTGCAGCCCCAGTTTCAGGCCAGCAGGCAAGTCTCCTGCAGGCAGGCTGGACTACCACCATCCCCCACCAGATCCTGTAACCCACAAGCCCTCCTAACCCTCCAAGTCTGCAGCTGTTCCCTAAGACAGAGTCCACCAGCACCAATTGGACTAACAGGTAAGTCTTTGTCCTCATAGCCCAACCTCTAGGCTTTGGACCCACGGGCACAACCCCTTGCCCCCACACCACCACCATCGCAGTCCCAGTTTCAGGCCAGTTGGCAGGTCTCCTGCAGGCAGGCCGAACTACCACCATCCCCTACCAGGCTCTGATTGACTAGTAGCCAGACAGGAAGTATAGGCAGGGCAAGAAGACTAAAAGAATTCTGTGAAGAGGAAGGGCAGAGTCAGGAGTCACCAGCCAGACACAGAGGATGCAAGATGTCAAGGCAGAACTGAGAAAAGGTACCAAGCCATGTGTATAAACATAAATAAGAATTATGGGTTATTGTAAGTGTAAGAGCTTGTCAGTAATAAGCCTAAGCTAGTAGTCAAGCAGTTATATTTAGTATAAGCCTGTGTTTACTTGGGGGACGGGAGTTGGAGAGAATTGTTTCAATTGCCAGCCAACTGGGACACAGAAAAACTTCCAACTACATCTGGCCCCTGAGCAGAGCATGACACCTCTGTCCCTGGTGCAGACCAGGCCCGCTGCTGTGTCTCCTGAGCCACGACGCAAGGTGGCTGTGCCTCACGCCCAAGCGACCTGTGGTCCCTGGTGTTGGCCGATGACAATGGGGCTGGGCTGAGGGTAGGCAGCAGCAGCAGCAGCAGCAGCAGCAGCAGCAGCAGCAGCAGAGTCTGCAAAAGTGGCCCCCTGTTCCCCGGCAGCGTTTTGACTGCTCTGGCCAGTAGGCCACCAAGGAGTCAGCATGAGGAGTCAGAACGGTGGCACTGCTACGCTGACAGCAGCTTCCTAGGATCTTGGGAGTCTGCACATAAGAGCTCTCTTCACCTGCTGTGTGAAACACAGTTACCTCTCTCAGGACTTGACAACTGACCCAAAATTTTACTTTTCAGGATCCCCTAAAGATAACTTCTCCCACCAACAGCAGGAAGCAATTTTAAGACATGACACCCACATTCCCAAGAAGAAGGGGTAGGTGGTTTTTGGTCTTTCAATGGGTTTCAGGTTTGAGATAACTATCTTTGTTTAGGATGGTTGGTTACAGTTGTTAGTGTTAATGGTCAGGAAAAGAGTCTAAAGAAAAGGAGATTATATTTAAGGTTCTTGTTTGGACAAAAAGAGGTTGTAGATAAGATGTAGATTATTGAATCTACTCTGAAAAGAAAAAAGAGAGAATATAGATATGATATAGATGAAAAGTTAGATTATTGAATCCAGTTTTTGAAAGCAACAACTAGTTTTAACTAGTTTACATTGCCTTGGATTTTTGTATATTGTATATAAATTACGTATATTGATACAAATTTGAGATTGATATTGTTAGAAAACGCCGTAAGTATATTTCTAATCTTGTTCAGGATGTTGCACCTAGACAGTTCATTTAAGAATGTAATGGAAACTGCTAATCCTTGAATGTTATTATTACCAACTATAAGGATATAAAGAAATGAAAGTTAGAAGTTACACATTACAATCAAACTTGTACTCATACTAGATATGTTTTCAAGGTTAAGCAGAGATGTATTTCAGATAGACAGGTCATCTTCAAACACTTCAGAGATCTACAGAATATGGCATTTAAAATGTTTTAATAACATAGATATTTTTTTCTTTTTTTATGACTAGGAGACATGTCGGCTCCTGGCAGCACCAATCTACTTCAGAGAAGGTATGGGCATTGAAGAAATTGCAAATGGAGTTAACTTTCATTGTGGCAAAATTTAGCCACTGGGCAAGGAAGTGCCCTCACATTGACTGCTAACAGTATGCTGTCCAAATTTGACAAACAGGACACAAAACAAAGGACTACCGATCCTGTATGGTTGCAGCTTTGGCAACAGGTGTCCTCTGAGGCCAGGACAATATGACACCATTGCTGAAGTGGCTTTGCAATCTGCAAAAGGTACAGTAAGTACCCTTTTCTTCGAAGGCAGCTGAACTGGCAATGGACCAACGGCTTCTGGTGTGCAGTGGAACAGTAGCTGAAACAGTTACTCTTGAAGGAGTAACTAGGCTGAGGGAGTCTAACCTCTCAATGGTAGACTGGTATTTAATAAAGGAGATGAAGCCACCCACAAGCTGAGAAGAATGGGATGCCAAGATGAAGCCACCCACAAGCTGAGAAGAATGGGATGCCAAATTCCAAAAGCACCGTCAATTTCCAGAATTTAAAATCCGGAATCATGACAGGACACTGGTGGAATTCAGGTTTATCTGCTACATGGAATACTTGCACCAAATGTGAAGGTCGAGCTGCTGACCTTGTGTACATCCTACTTTACAAATGAGTCTATGAGATATGCTAAGCCTGTAGGCTAAAGATGATGCCCCAATGTTGCAGAGAAGCCTTGGGTGACTCTCCAGGCAGCTGGCTGTTTCTGCCAACTCACATTTTTTTGGAAGTCTCTTGTTTGCATTTCCTGTTTAACTAGGTAATATTATTTCCTACTTGGGTTTATGAGGGAGTTGAAGATTAGATAGTTATATTTTCCTTTTTAAGAAATTTCAGGAAAGAAACTCACTAAGGAGGTATAAAATGTAAAAATTTGAAAGACATTATAAGATAGTTTTTTGTTGGTAATATAAATTAGGATAGAAAGTGAATCAGGTACATTTTGAACCCACCAATATAAGAGAGATAATGGAATATTTTCACTGATTTTGCCAAATACAAATAGACTAGATCTTGTAACTGTAAACTTTTGTTTGGTAACTATTCTATTATATGTAAATTTATTATGTCAAAGTTAAACCTTCCTTTTTAATTAGACTGAAAAGGGACAATGCAGTGGAATAAAGCTCTTGTACATTGGTTTAATAAAATGCTGACTGGTCAGTAGCCAGGCAGGAAGTACAGGAAGGGAGAGAAGACTAAAAGAATTCTGGGAAGAGGAAGGGCAGAGTCAGGAGTCAACAGGCAGACACAGAGGAAGCAAGATGTCAAGGCAGAACTGAGAAAAGGTACCAATCCACTTGGCTAAACATAAAAAAGAATTTTTATGGGTTAATATAAATGTAAGAGCGAGTAAGTAATAAGCCTGAGCTAATGGCTCAGCAGTTATAATTAATATAAGACTCTGTGTGTTTACTTGGAGGACAAAAGTGGGAGAGATTTATCCCCACTGCTGGCCAGCTGGGATACAGGAAAACTTCCCAACTACAGACCCTGAAAGCCAGAAGGTCCTGGACAGACAGAATGCAGACACTAAGAGATCATGGATGCCAACCTAGACTATTATAACCATCAAAACTATCAATTGCCATAGACGGAGTAAACAAAATATTCCATGATAAAACCAGATTTGACCAATACCTATTCACACATCCATCTCTACAGAAAGCACTAGAAGGAAAAATCCAACCTGAAGAAGTTAGATACACACACGAAAACAAAGGTAATGGATAATCGCACACTAACAAATACCAAAAAAAGGGGAAAAACACAATACCATCACCAAAAAATAACAGAAATTAACAATCACTGGTCATTAATATTCCTTAATATCAATGGACTCAATTCAGCTATAAAAAGCCACAGGCTAGCAGAATGGATACAAAAACAGGATCCATCTTTCTGCAAACAAGAAACACACCTGAACTTCAACGACAGACATTAACTGAGAGTAAAAGACTGTCCAATCAAATGAACTTAAGAAGCAAGCTGGTGTACTTATCCTAATATCTAACAAAACAGACTTTAAACTAAAATCAATCAAAAGAGATCGGTAAGGATATTACATATTTATTACAAGAAAAATCCACCAAGATGAAGTTTCATTTATGCCCCAAATTTATTTATTTACTATAGAAGTTCATCTGAACATTTATGCCCCAAATACAAGGGCACCCACATTTGTAAAAGAAACATCAATAAAGTGTAAATCACACATCAAACCCCACACATTAGTGGTGAGAGACATCAACACCCTACTCTCACCAATGGACATGTCTGCCAGACAGAAACTTGACAGAAAAATAAGTAACTAACGTATGTTATGACTCAAATGGACTTAATAATATGTACAGAACATTCCACCCTAAGAAAAAAGAATATGCCTTCTTCTCAGCACCCCTTGGAAACTTCTCTAAAATTGACCACATGCTTGGACAAAAAGAAAATCTCAACAGTTAAACAAAAATTGGAATAACCTCCTGTATTTTGTCTGACCACCATGCCTTAAAGTTAGATTTCAACAACAAAAAATTACACAAAGCCTGCAATAGCATGGAAACTGAATTATGCCCAAGTGAATCACCACTGGGATAAGGAAGAAATAAAGAAAGAAATTAAAGATTCTCTAGAATTCAACTTAAATGAATGTACAACATAGCCCAACTTATGGGACACTACAAAAGAGGTGCTAAGAGAAAAATTCATAGCACTAATGCCCACATAAGGAAGAAGGAGAAATGTGGTACATATATACAATGGAGTACTACTTAGCAGTAAAGAACAATGGCATCATGAGGTTTGCAGGCAAATGGATGGAACTAGAAAATATCATCCTGAGTGAGGTAACCCAGACTCAGAAGGACACACATGGTATGTACTCACTCATAAGTGGATATTAGATGTAAAGCAAAGGATAACCATACTACAACCCACAGCTCCAAAGAAGCTAGCTAACAAGGAGGACCCTAATAGGGATGCATGGATCACCCTGCAAAGGGTAAATAGATGAGATCTTCATGAGCACACTGGGCATGAGTGGGGTAGGCAATGGAGGTCGTGGATGGGGGATGAGAACATAAGGGAATGAGAAATTTGAGCTGGAAGAGGGGCAGAGTGGGAGAGCAAGGAGAGAGATACCATGATAGATGGAGACATCATAAGAATAGGGAGAAACAGGGTACTAGGGAATTTCCCAGGAATTCATAAGGATGACCCCACCTAGACTACTAGCAACAGTGGAGGGGGTGCCTGAACTGAACTACGATGGTAATCATATTGGTGTATACCCTAACTGTCATCATGGAGCCTTTACCCAGTAAACTATGGAATCAGATCCAGAGATTGATTGGATCTCAGCCAAGCACCAGGCTGAGCTTCAGGAGTCCATTTAATGAGAGAAAAGAGGGATTCTGTGAGCAAGCAGCATCAAGATCAGGATGGGGAAACATACAGAGACAACCAAACCAAGCTAGTGGGAACTCATGAATTATGGACCAAAGGCTATGGAGCCCCCATGGGACTGGACTAGGCCCTCTACATAGGCCAGACAGTTATTTAGCTTGAACTGTTTAGGGGCCTCCTGGAAGCGGGATTAGGATCTGTCCCAGGTACATGAGCTGGCTTTTTGGAGCGCAGGGCCTATGGTGGAACACCTTACACAGCCTTGGTGTAGGAGGAGGGCCTTGGACCTGCCTCAACTGAATGTAGCAGTCTCTGCTGACTCCCTATGGGAGACCTTGCCTTGGAGGAGGTGGGAATGGGGTGTGGGTGGGAAGGGAAGCCTAAGGGGTGGGAGGAGGGAGGGGAGGGGTATCTGTGGTTTGTTTGTAAAAATAAATAGAAAAAATTTTAATAATAAAAAGAGGAAATTCAAACCAAAGAATGCAGAAATAACAAAAATTACTTTGTCTACCTAACAAGTCTCCCTTAGAGAAAACTAGTTTTCTGTTTACCCCTGGGTTAGGGATGGGGACTTGCAATAGCCTTGTGATAGCTTCTGAATTAAAAATGGGGCCTTGTGTCCACTTCCCTGCTCAGCACAGGCACTGCATCTGTCTTATACTGTACAGGTCCTGTGCCTGCTTCCAAGTTTATCTGAGTTCACATGTGCAGCAGTCCTGCTATATTGAAATGGCTCTGTTTCCTCAGTGTTGTCCATCATCTCTGGCTCTTACAATCTTTCCACCTCCTCTTCTGCTGCATTCCCTGAGACCCAAGGGAATGGGTTTTATGAATACATCCCATTAGGACTGACTGTGCTACTCTTGCAGGGAACTTCTCTGATGATGGCTGAGAAAAACACGTGTCTATGTATATAACAGGATGCCCTATGGAGTCATTTTATTTCTACATTCCTATAGCAAAACAATAGTATTTGGCTTCTCCCTAGGTCTGTGACCTATCTAGTCTCATGTTCTTGGCCACCTGAACAGTGTTGGATTCCATCTCATTGAGTGAAATTTATATCCAATCAGATGTTAGTTGGTTGTTCCCACAAGCTTTGTGCTGCTGTTGTACCAGTGTATCTTGCAGTCAGGGAACCACTGATGATCAGAGCAATCATCACTAGGTTGGTATTTACCTTTCTCCTTTGATAGCATGTAGAGAGTCCTTTCCAGTACCTTGAACACTAGTCCATAGGAGTAAATACTCTAGGTTGGCAGCAGCTCAACTTCTCTTTGTTCAATATGTCATGTTGATGTTTCATCAGCATTAGGGCCTTACCTATATTTTGTGTAGAGCAACCAATATCCTTGGCAGTACCTTGGGCATTTCCATAGGGCACATTTGGCTAACAATTCAATTAACCTATTCCCAGATCTATGAGTTTTATTTTGTGTTAAGAAATGTCTAGCCGGGCGGTGGTGGTGCATGCCTTTAATCCCAGCACTCGGGAGGCAGAGGCAGGTGGATCTCTGTGAGTTCGAGGCCAGCCTGGGCTACAGAGGGAGTTCCAGGAAAGGCACAAACCTACACAGAGAAACCCTGTCTCGAAAAACCAAAAAAAAAAAAAAAAGAAATGTCTAGTTGTGACTGTGTCTCCCCTTTTATTTGTATGTATGTATGTTTTAAGAAGCTTCTACTGTATTAAGTTTCCATATGACTAAAATGGCCCTTTGTTTCATTTCTTTAGGATGTTGTAGAAACCTAGGCTCTCAATAACTTGAGCTCCAAAGGGGATTAATGTAGTTGCTTTGTTCCTGTGATAAATTCTGACCAAAAATTAGGATGAGATCTTCAAATATCCTGGTATTCAACTTGCAATCTGCTCAACTACAATAAATAAATGTTTCTTTGTCAAGCCACCAGTTACTAAGACACTGCTTAATTCAAGAACATCAGGTTATTCAACATGTCTGAACAACAGTTGACATGTCTATAACACTTCATTTCATATGAGTGTTTGTGTAATATGTGTACTTATTACTCTGTGGGAGTGTGTGTACACAAATGGATGCTAGACTAAAAACAACTTAATTTGGGCATCATCATCATGCACCTTATTTAATACTATGTCTTTTTGTAGCTCATGGGATGGCAGGAATTCTCCTGCCTCTGTCGCTCATTTCACCAAAAGAGCAAAAGTTTTACACAAATTCACTGCAATGCCCCTTCCCCATTTGCAATCTGCAGATGTAAACTCAATTCTCACATTTAGAATGCCAGAGTGTTACCTTCTGATCTATTTACTCATTCTCTTAATATTAGCCATTAGGAAAGAAAATAACTTGCATTCTGTAATGACCAAATTTCCACACACATGGCAGAATATTATAGCATTTCACATGAAAAATATAATAGTCATAAAGTTTTGTTTCATTGGGGTTGTGTTTTGTAAATCATTCTTTGATTTGTGTGCCAAAGTTCATTCCCATACTTTTGACATACTTTTAGTGATTCATGAATATGCAATGCTATTT
>CABHPH010121128.1:0-44112 GCA_902168325.1 Peromyscus nudipes | reverse complement strand
CATACCACAAGGGCACTTGCTCAGCTATGTTCATATCAGCATTATTTGTAATAGCCAGAACCTGGAAACAACCTAGATGCCCTTCAACCGAAGAATGGATAAATAAACTGTGGTACATATATACAATGGAATACTACTCAGCAGAGAAAAACAATGACATCATGAGGTTTGCAGGCAAATGGAGGGATCTAGAAAAAATCCTCCTGAGTGAGGTAACCCAGACTCAGAAAGACAAACATGGTATGTACCCACTCATAGGAGAATACTAGTTGTGGAACAAGGATGACTGGATGGCCACTCACAACACCAGGGAGGCTACCTGGAAAACAGGACCCCAAGAAAGACATGGGGATCGTCCAATGACAGAGAAATGGATGAGATCTACATGAACAGTCTGGACGTGAGTGGGGGTAATGAGGGGCGAGGGGCGAGGGAAAGAGAACTTGGGGGAGCGGGAGATTCCAACTGGATCAAGTACAGAGAGGAAACACAAGGAATGTTCATGATAAATGAAGACCACACGAGAATAAGAAGGAGCAAAGTGCTGGAGAGGCCCACAGAAATCCACAAAGATGCCCCCACAATAGACTGCTGGCAATTGTCGAGAAATAGCCCGATCTGACCTACCCTGATGATAGGATGGCCAAACACCTTAATTGTCATACTAGAAACCCCATCCAGTGACTGAGGGAACTAGATGCAGATATCCATGGTCAGGTCCTGGGTGGAGCTCCGGGAGTCCAATTGGTGAGAAGGAGGAGGGTTTATGTGAGCTAGAGTTGTTGGGACCAGGGATGGATGGAATACAGGGACAAGTGGCCAAACGAATGGAAACACATGAACTGTGAACCAATGGCTGAGGGGCCCCCAACTGGATCAGGCCCTCTGAATGGGTGAGACAGTTGATTGGCTTGATCTGTTTAGGAGGCATCCAGGCAGTTGGGCCGGGTCCTATGCTCAGTGCATGAATTGGCTGCTTGAAACCTGGGGCTTAGTAGAGACCCTTGGCTCAGCCTGGGAGGAGGGGACTAGACCTGCCTGGGCTGAGTCCACCAGGTTGATCTCAATCCTTGGGGGAGTCTTTGCCCTGGAGGAGATGGAAATGGGGGGTGGGCCGGGGAGAGGGGGCAGGGTGGCAGGAGGGGTAACGGGGTGATCTATGACTGATATGTAAAGTTGAATTATATTGTAAAATAAAATAAAATAAATAAATAAAGAAAAGAAAAAAAAGAGGGAGAGGAAAATGAGACATAGAAGAAAAGCTAGAACTGTGTTTAATATGTTATAGAATATAAGGAAACGGAAGTCTCTTGAAAAGCATATCTGAGGCTGGTGAGATGCCTCAGCACATGAAAGCACATCCTGTCAAACCCAAGTCAGCGATTTGATCGCTGGGTCCCACATGGTGAGGTAATACCCAGGCTCCTACAAATTCTCCTCTGACTTCCACACAAGTGTCGTGGCAGGCATGTGCACTATCCACATACATGCACACAAACACATACAAACAAGTAAGTAAATAAACAAATGAAATGTAAAAATAAAAATTTACAGGAAGCCAATCTTTGTGTTGTAACTAATTCAAAGCACAGTGACCAACATCTCTGAACACTCTATGCACTCTAATAAAGTTTATTTTCTTCTCCCGTCAGCTCCTTTCTCATCCACCTCATCTCTGCTCACCTGTATAACCTGGGCTCTCTTCACCACCTTAATAATTCTCTGGGGAATGTGATATCCTGAAGTTTCTGTCAGTTTTCCTCCAGAAGATGGCTCCCAACAGCACTTCTTTCATATATCTTCCCATAGATGAATATAGAGAAGTCTTCTCATTATAGACCAGCTCTTCCACATTTAATTTTCTAAAAAACAAACAAAACAAAAAACCCACAACTGTAAACTATGTTTTTTGAAAAGTAATACACATACACTGACAGTCTTATAAGTCTGAAGTGCAAATATAATAAAAATTAAAATAAATTTTACAACCTATTCTGAGGACTCCACGTCTACATTTCTTAGCTCTTGTAAACTTTAGGGTTGGAGAGATGTATCAGCAGTGAAGAGAACTGTCTACTATTATAAAAGACTGTGATCCAGTTCCCAGCACCTACATGGTAGCTAACAACAGGCTAGAACTCCAGTTCCTGGAATCCATCACTCTCCTCTGGCCCCTACCAGTTCTGTATTCTTCTGGTGCACAAACATAGTCAGGCAAAACACACATATGCATTTTTTATATTAACATTATATTATATTAACATTTTCTTTTAACATTTGACAGAAATGATGACCTCTCTTGACTTTCTGTCCCATTTGATTCAGTAAGCTCAATACTTTAGCCTATTTTCATATTATTTTTGCAGTTCTGTAATCATCTGTGGTGCCTTTTATTTGCCTATTACATGCTATGCTCTTACTCTTTACAAATTTGTATTCATTGTATTCCCATTAACTGTCACCTATTGCTTGACATTTATGTACCTTGTATACTTATTCCTTTAAAGTAGTGAATGTGGCTTGGTTCAGTTTTCAGAGTGATTGACTCATATGCATGAAGCCCTGGCTAGACCTCTACTATTGCATAAGCCAGCTGAGGTGATAAAGGTATGTAATTCCAGTCCTCAGCATGTGAAGGCAGGGCGATCAGGAGTTCAAGGTCATTCAAGGCAACATACAAAGTTTATGGGCTGCTTGGTCTACAGGATACCTTGTGTCATGGAAAAAAGTAACAAACATAACTCATATGTCCACTTATGATATGACCAGAGTCTTTCTTAAACACATCCTACACAAAACTGAAATATAGAAGATGCCTCATCTTGAAAAGACTTCAAGCTATTTCTAGCCTAGGCTGATAATTTAGGGCTATACAGATTGCTTAAAAAAAACTAACAGACTTAAATTTCATTTGAACTTTATCATCTTTGAGTATCTACAGAGTTGGGTAAAGTCAAAGTCTGACTAATAAATGTAGCTAAGAGTTTTGTAATATTAGTCCACTGCTCTGTCCATTTGTCCTCTTCTTCTTTCATGTAACAGCTTCAACAAAAGACAATTAGAAGGTCCAGGACTTGCTAGGACACTAACACCCAAAGCACACTCATCTTCTCACAAGGATCCCTATCTTCATGGTTTTGAGGATGACTCTTCCCTGCCCCTGTTGCCCTATACTTTAGCCTTCTGAAAGGAGGTTGCTTTTTCAGTACTTAAAGTTTCAACTTACAAATTCAGGAAGAAGTTGTATTTTTGCCCTTTCTACCACATTTAGCATGAGTCCATGTACTTCTTCTTTGCCATTCCCTAAAATGATAAAAATGGTAGGCATCACCTGTCCATCTTTTGGATTTGTCCATAGGTAAGTGAATGAAGCACTAATGAGTTTTACTCGGCACCAGATTCACTTGACTTTAAAAAGGATGGGGTATGAGAAGTAACAGATGCACAGTAAAGGACAGTCTCTGTAATTATAGACGTAGCCCCCTGTATCCTAGTCTTTACTCCCTCAGAACATGTGTGGTTCTGAAACATGAGGCTAGACATGGATAGGAACATCAAAGCTAGAAGAAACTGTGGACTCTAGGTGTTTTGTCCTGGCCCTCCATGTGGTCATGGGGTTTATATATAACTAGCTATAGTTAGTTCTATAATATGATATATTTTAAAATATGCCATATGATATATATCTTATAATGCAATATGTTTATAACATTATAAATATAATAGCATATATTGTATATTATATATATTATATATATAATGTTATATAATACTTGCAAAGTGCCCTTGATCGTCTGATAATGACCTCCTCAGCCATTATGCACTAGTCTCCACCACTAACACCAAAAAGTTCTATATTATCAGATTCAGTGAAGTAGAAATATTGGCTCCAGTAGGTTAAATGGGACCAAGTTCTCATGTGTCTTGATCAACTTTGCAGTCTGTAATCTTCCAATAATTCCTTGAGTTGATCATGCAAGAAAAGTTTCCCAGAGTCTAATCTTCAAGTGAAGCTTGAGGGAAGGATATAGCACCAACTGGTTATAGCTTTTCCTATCTCCCTTTTCTCTTTCCTCTGTGGGACTCTTTAGTACACAGTTCATGTACTGGTCTACACCAAGCAACAGTGATACACTATTCAATACATTTTAAAAACATCATATGTTTTTGAGGTTAGACTTTCTATCTTTTGAGCGGCTCATCCCACATTCTAATCATTTTCCATCAGTCTGAAGCAGAGTCTTGGGTCTATTATTTGTAACATCACTTGTTAAAATAATGGCTCCTACTAAGTGAAAAAAAATGCTTAAAGTTTCAAACAGGTGAACATCCCAAGTGATGACTAACAATAAAAGCAGTGGTTCAGTCACCCTTTTCCTTCATCAGGTACTTCTGAGACCCAAGACCAAGTCTACTCTGTCTACCTGCTTCCCCAAGACCTCATCTATCACACCTCTTTTCCAAGGCAAAGATATCACATGTGAATCTAGACAAACACTGTCTTTTATCACACTGATGGAAAAAGAGGAAAGAAAACAAGGGAGGGGGCTGCTAGATTAACCAGTCAGTCAACAGTATCATCCACAGCAGGAGTTCTCAAAAATTAATATTATTAAGCAACGTATGCCAAAGTGTATAGCAGATTGTTGTCCCAAAGCTCCAGCCAGCTATTGATAAATGTATGTCTTCCTCAAGTGTCTAAACAAGCAAAAATAATTATATGAATGGAATAACACTGGAATTAAATAAACTGAAATATTAATAGAAATTCAATTAGGTGTGGTGCTATCAAACTTTGTTTTTAATGTATTTTTCTAAATTTTCTATTTTTGTGCCATAAAACAATAGTATTAAAACACACCTTTTAATATAATTTTATAGATAACTTTGTAGAAATTTCATGTCACTAGAGATGTAGTAGAAAGAAAGAAAGATTTTAAGTGATAAACTATTTTTCCTGCAGGTATGTAGCCATGCACGCATGAATTCTGAGAATATATACATGTGTGTGAGTAAACTTTATCTATACAAGAAAAATTAATTCTTATGCATTTAATAGCTATAAATGTATAGTTTATATGTATATTTGCCTCAACTTTCTCAGTATAACTGGAAATCATGATGTAATTGTTTCTCTAATTTAAGAATTTTGTCATTTATTAAACTCAAATCAATTCTCACTTTCTAGGTTTTTATTTCTTAACAATCTATTTATTTTATGTCTATTAAAGTTTTGCTTCCATGTTCCATATGTGCAAGTGTAGCATATGTGTGTAGGTGCTTGTGGATACCAGAAGGGGGCATTTGAGCCCTTGGAACAAACAGTTGCATACAGTTGTGAGCATCCATGTGGGTGCTGGGAACAAAACACCAGTTCTCTGCAAAAGCAGCAAGTTCTTTTAACCATCTCTCTGCCCATTGGATTTTATGGTTTTTAGCAAATCAATTTATGATCTCACAGTGAGTTTTACTCATTGATGTATCTATTAGCTTCTTTATTCTGTTAATACTGTTTCTTTCTTTTTCTCCACTGAACTTATCACTTGTGTGCTATGGAACTTTTTTGTAAATATTTATTACTCTCATTGGTTAATAAAGAGCTAACTGGCCCATAACTGGACAGGAAGAGATTAGGAGAGCCAGACTAGGAGGACACTGGGAAGAAGAAGGGTGGCATCTCAGGAGTCTTGAGCCAGAAGCAGAAGCAGCAACATGAGTACATAGATAAAGTAAATGAGCCTCAGGGCAGCACATAGATAAATAGAAATGGGTTGATTTAAGTTGTAAGAACTAATAAATAAGAACTAGTAGTAAAAAGCCTAAGGTATCAGCCAAGCATTTATAATTAATAATAAGTCTCTGTGTGGCTATTTGGGAATTGGCTGGCAGAGAAAAGTTTGCCTACAAATGGCTCCCAATGTGGGGCACCTGCATCCACATAAGACCTGAGAAAGCTTTAAAAAGGTTCTAAACACACAAAAATGGAGCCAAAAGTGGGTTCCTAGACTCATGTCTCTCAGGCCAGCTGCAATACAGAGACGGTACAGAGACACATCTCCCAGCCACCACCTGCAGGCTTCAGTACAGTCAGAGCATAGCCAGAGTGAGCTCCACCAGCATGCCATGAACTAAGCCACATGGAAGGTTTAAGTTTAACTCATCAGACAAGAAAGACAGATCCAGATGGGAAAAAAACCTCTAAAGAGGTTACTGTGTGTTTAAAAATGTACATGGGCTTGGGAGAGAAAAGAGAAATGGTATAGACAGTCATAGGAAAAAATAGCTTAATAATAATAAAATCTTTAAAGAAATAATAAAGTAATATAAAAGAAAAGCCATGCAAAGATAGAATGTATATGAGGAGTCTCAATCCTATATGTTATTGTGTTTTCTTTGAATTTTCTGATTGCTGATGAAGGAATAACTGCTAAGGCACATTAGATTATGGAAACTGCTGGATTAAACCAACCCATATATTTAAAAAATGTCTTGACTTCAAAATGGAAGTCAAAAGATGTGTTACTTTAGGGAAGAGGTTACACTTTTATTTCTACAAGAAATGAGAGGCTATGGATTCATTCCAGATCGACATAGATCAGGTTTGATCAGAGAAGACACCCTGAAAATCCTGGCTAGACATAAAAAAATAAACCTAAAGGAATTATAAGATACATGATGTATATTTTTCCTGCTCAAACATAAAATGAAAAAACTCATCTTTGGCTATCTTGTGTACAATGCACAGTCTATACCTGTATTAATGCAGATATGTACATAACCTTTAAAAGTTTATGGATTTTCAGAGCAAGGGGACCAGACTCCAATAAAAATGGATGGCCCAGGTGATTTAGCATCCAAAACAGCTTCAAGGCTGCTGGCTGAGATGATCCAGACTCACAGAATACTCCAGTCAATACCTAAAAATTATCCTGATTTTCTCAAGGTTCCCCCAAAGATACCAGTTTCCACAAATAGCAAAAAGTACTTTAGAGAATGATGACCACAGTCCCAAGAGATGGAGTGTGGGTGGGGTTTGGTTATTCAATGAATTATGAATGTTTGTCATTGTTTACGGGGCTTGATTACAAGTTGTTATTGGTCATAGTAAAAAAAAAAGCTAAAAGAAAAAGTGAAATTAAAAAATCCCATTTAATCCAAAAAACAGCTATTTATCTCAAAATATTTTACATTGGTATGGATTTGGGTTTGTTGATACAAATTTAAAGTTAATTTTGTTATACAGTATCATGTTTATACTCTTGTTTGAGGTATTATGCTTATGCAACTCACTTAAAATGTAATGTTTAATTAAAAACAGAGGTTTGTAATTAGTCATTTATAAGAATCACAGTTGTAGTCATATTAGGTATATTTCAAGGTTAAACAGATATATTTAGATAGATAGATGGTCTTCAAACACTTCAAAGAACTCCAGAATATGGCATTTAATATGGTTAGTAACCTTACCTTTTCATGACAGTGAGACATGTCTGTTTCTGACAGTGCCAATTTACTTCAAAAAAAAAAGATAATGAGCATTGAAGAACCTCTGCATGGAGTTTGCTTTCTTTATGGCAAAAGCTAGCCATTTGGTCAAAAAAAAAACTGCCCTTGCCTCAATTGCTAAGAGTATACTGTTCAAACTGGACCAGCAGTATGCAAAAGAAAGCAACTGCCAAACATTGCCAAGACAAGGTAGGACAGACCTGCAAAATTCCCAGCTTCTCAAAAATATCTATCAGATATACTAGGCCTATAGGCCAAAGTTTGATGCCCCAGAGTTGCAGAAGAATTTTGGGTGACTCTCAGGCAGCTAGATGTCCCTGTTGTTAGGTAACATTATACCTTTCTGGGGTTTTTGTTGGAGTTAATGGCTAAATAATTACACTTAAAGTTGTTCTTAGTTAAGATATAAGGTGAATTAGGTATAAAACTTTAGACTCACAAAGATAAGATATATAATAAAATATTTTCTCTAAATTTGCCAAATACAAATAGACTAGATATTGTAACTATAATTCTTACTTGATAACTGTTTTTGTTGTGTATGATTTTACTAGTAAAGTTAAAACCTTCCTTTTAATTAGACAAAAAGGGGGAAAGGCTATAGAAAAATCTTTGTACATTGTAAATATATTACTCTCATTGGTTGATAAATAGTGGACTGGCTTATAGCTGGACAGGAAGAGTGGGGAGGAAGGCCATTTAGGAGGATCCTGGGCAGAAGAAGGGCAGAATCTCAGGAGTTCCAAGCCAAATGCAGAAGAAGCAACATGAGGAGTTCATAGATGAAGTAAATGAGCCTCAGGACAGCACATATATTAATAGAAACGGGCTAATTTAAATTCTCAGAGCAAATTAGTAACAAGCCTAAGTTATTGACCAAGCACTTATAATTAATAATAAGTCTCTGTGTGGCTGGCAGGACAGAAAAGTCTGCCTACACTTGTCTGAGTCTTACTAAGTAGTTGCTTGCATTTGTGATTAGCTCCTGAGTATGTGATTTTCTTCCAGAATAGATGAAAATAACACTTTCCCATGTGGATGCATTTTTGTATTGATGCTTTCTGACAGAATTAAATGTAAGGTAAGAGTTGACAGGGAAAAAATACCAAGAATTAGGATGCCAAGGAAACCATGAAATTAATGGAAGAGATGCTGGTCCCTGATGGGGAGGAGCTAGGAAGAAATGGTTCCCACAGGGGTAAGCTGAAATAGGATGCTAAATGTTCTGTTGTGATAAATAGTAGTTTTAATATTCTATATTAATAGCTTCTTATGTGTGGTATTTTAAATTCCAATATAGAGAGAACAAGCTTTTATAATAACTCTGCCTTCTATCATCATGGGTTCTGAAGCTAGGTGTTAACTGTGAGTTTCTATAGTTTATATTATCTGTAAATTTGAAAGAAATTCCATTTTCTGTGATCTCTAACTTTTGGGTGATGGCTAGGTCTGTACAAGTATAGTGGTCACACTGCGCTCTTTGGTTTTACTTTGGAAATTGGTACTATAATTTTGTTTCAGTTAAGATCTGTTTATTCATATAGTATGTAATTAGAAAAATGAAAGAGAACTGGAGGCTATATTTTCTACATCGACAGAAAAATGTGTTCTTTTTTACAACCAACTCACAAGGCACTGTATGATTTACAAAAGCCCCTAAATTTAGCATAGGGAATAGTTTTGTAGATCCATTTTAATGTCCTCTTGACACTCTATGTCTATAAGAAATGAGACTAAGAAACTCAAAGTATGATATATGTTCTGAGATTTTATGGGACAACCATTATTTAGACTGAGTAAATGCTTAAGAAATAAAAGTGCATCCTCGTGCCAGGCCATGCTCTTTTGTTCCAGTTTAACAGATTATAACAAAGGTGTTGCAATAGGCTTAGATTTGCACCCATAAAGTTGTTGTGAGTGAAAGGAAGACCTTACCCTTCACTGGTTCAAACGTCAGAAAACTGGTGTCTAACCTCTGGATGATGGATTCACTAAGTCACATGGAGGGAAAAAAACACAGAAAAAGGTTATCAGAAGTCATAAATAATGTCAAGACAAATCTTTGAACATGCTTGACATCTTTACCCATCTGCTTAAATTACTTGAAAATGCTTTTGTAGATGAAGGTGACCTTGATGAATTAGATTCTGGGGAGACACTAGGTAGTGAGATTTTTTTTCTCTCTCTCTCTCTTCAATGCCAGTGTTCATATTAACACAGTTGTAACATTTAGAAGGGCACATATTACTAAGAAAAATATCAGCTTTCAACAAACTACATAAAACGGTCTTTAAAGACAACCTATGAAATAGGCTTATTAACTCTTGAATCATTTTTACTTCATTTTACAAATGAGTTTTCCAGCTTTTAGGGGAAAACAATAGCTAAGATGCTGAATATTTTAAAAACAAATAAGCAAAAAAAATCTCAAATAGATAGTATAAAATGTTTGAGATATTGATAAACTAGAATGGTAGTCAAACATCTGAACATTAATGTAATGATATCTGGAATTCTGCTTTCGGAGATTAAATAAACAGAAACAAAGGGTTTAAATTTCACATCCTGGCATGTTTGGACATACACTACAGACAGTTCTCTATGGGACTGGCTTTCACATTGATGATTGTGATGAACTCAGCAGTGATATCATTCATTGCAGTACAGATATGTGTCTCATTGAAACACTGCTTATTTCTAAGTGAGGTGCAGTATTCTAACATTCTAGTTTGTGGTTACCAACCATGAAAAGGCTTACCAGACTAACCTGAACAAAACTTCAAAATATTTATCTCAAAGGTGACTCTTTGGACAACTTTAGATTGTTCTGAATCGCCTACCAAGTAAGATCAATACTTAATGGAGTCCTAGATATAACTCACTGTGCTGAACCAATCAGCTCTATGCAATTGTTAATTATTGGGTCTAATTCAAATCATCAAACTCCTGTGTCCTAGATCCTGGAGATACTATTTTTTTTCATCAAAAGAAAATAGGATGGTTTAGCAAAACTTATGTAAAATGATGGAACAAAATGTCTTTAATTCAGAGAAACTTTGAAGAATAGTAGTAGAAGACACTAAGATTAACCAAATAATTCAATAACTTAGTCCTGTATTGCCCTACTTATAAACAAGTAAATAGTCCAGACCACCTGGTACGTGCTATGGACACTCTAAAGAATAAATAGTACTAATGAGTCACAACAGACTGTAGGATTCATAATTTCCCTCATGTACAGCATGATTCTTAGAGAAACTAGGCACAGCATCCTGAAGGGATTTCCACGTATTTATCTCAACATGCCTTCCTTGGAGTAATGCCAGTTCCAGGGTATCCTTAGAGGTAAATTTTACTCCACATTGTCTTCTATTTGGAACACCCAGGGGTCCATTATAACTGTGTGAAGTTACTAGAACACACCTTGGAGTTTCTGATTTAGTGGTTCTGAAACTAAGACAGCTAACAGGTTAAAGATTATGATATGATCTTGGTTTCCTCCTCATTGAGTTAAGAATCATCTTGCCCTGCTGTCTCTATGTTAGGCTAGAGATTCTGAATTCCCTCACATACTTAGAATCACCAGTGCATCACAGTCACTTATTTAGTTGTGCCTCTGAAAGAAATATCCTGTTGTGAGAGTATAAACTTATCATTCCTTTCATTATTATTATTTTTTTTGTCTAAGGGTAAATTACCACAAGATTGGCTGAATATGCAAATTCTGTAAACTAGAATGAAGTTATTCTAGATACATTCCTAAAACTAGAATATTTGCCTGTCTTTCTGTTGTGATTCAAAAGTCCACATCAGTTTTTATGACCTCAGTGTATGTGAGCTCA
The DNA here is from genome assembly GCA_902168325.1 of Peromyscus nudipes. NCBI lineage: Eukaryota > Metazoa > Chordata > Mammalia > Rodentia > Cricetidae > Peromyscus > Peromyscus nudipes. Next base: position 32,764 of record CABHPH010121128.1, on the reverse strand, counting down.
TGGGTAAAGAAAAGAAACTAGGCTTTAGAGATGAACTTACGTCTGACCTCTCTTACTTCTGGTTTATCATGTCATGCTTAAGTGACTTTAGATAATCCTCATTTTGTCTACCTGTGAAGAGGAATAACTGCAAACATCAAAAAGAACAAATTGAACAAAGTTATGGTTTGCCTCTTTAAATTTTTGACACAATATTTGAGTACCTAGTAAATCTTACTAATAAAAAAAAGAAGATAACACATAATATACAGTGGCTTAGAAAGGTGGGCCAGTGGTTAAAAGCACTTGCTGCTTTTGCAAAGGAGCTAAATTCAGTTATCAGGATACAACATAAGGCAGCTCACAACCAGCTGGAACTAGTTGTGCCCTCTGAGGGAAACTGTACACACATGTTACAAATGCATATATACTCAGGCACAAATGTATACACATAAAAATATTTTTAAAGACAATATATACTAGTATCAAAATATAAAGATTATATCATGAGAGGTCATGTATATGTCAACTGCATAATAGTAAAATTTGTAAACAACTTTGTGCTAATAATTTTGACAAGGACAGAATTGCAAATCCTTAGTGAGAATCAGACCACAGATCACTGAGGATACCTTGGTTTATTCTCACATGAATTTTCTCCTGTTATTGTAGCTTAGACCACAAGAACAACATGGGACCACAGAGAAGAGAAGGAAGTCTTGAGCTGAGTTAATGCTCCTTGTTGATATTTTAAGATGTGCTCTTTACTAATTTCATAGACTTTTTCTGTCTGTGTTTTTAAATTTTATTAAAGAGATTGCTGTGCTATTAATCTTTTCACCATCAAATGACATAAACAAAAGATATTCAAATCATAAATCTGTTTGCTTACTTCTATATTTATCAGATATTTAAAATTTTAAATTATACTAATTCACTCATTTTGTGTGTCCATGTCTGTGTCTCTACACACAAGCTACGGTACACATATGGAGATCAGATGAGTTGTGTATTTGGAGGTATGGAGATCATAGCAATTGCTTCTGCCCTTCTACTCTGTGGGTCCTGTGGATTGGACTCAAGTGGTCAAGTTCCTTGGAGGCAAGTCCTTTAGGCAACTGAGCCATCCTACAAGCCCCATCTTATTAGTAGTTGAAATTGTGTTCACATACTTGCATACGTGAAATAAAATACTAATTTCAGTCACATTGCCATTGGTATCATAAATCTTAATGAAACATTCCTTGCTCCTCCTCTGCCTTTCCACTTCTCCTTTTCTTTTTTCCTCTTCCTCTTCTTCCTCCTCTAGCCTCCTCTTCCTCTTCTTCATCTTCATCACATGGGGTCTTGCTATGCTGGCCAGGCTTTGGCTCCAGAACCTAAAAGATACTTCTCTATAGTGGTATTTTATTTGTGCTGAAATGTGATTTTATTTGTATGTTAATAAATAAAGTTGCCTAGGGGTCAGAGCTATTAGCAAGCCATAGTGAAAGCCAGGGCGGTGGTGGTCCACGCCTTTAATCCCAGCACTTGGTAAGCAGAACTAGGTAGATCTCTGTGTGTTCAAGGATACAGCCATTATTGGAGACACACGCCCTTAATCTCAATACCAACCATAGAAAACCTGGAGGTCTGTACAGAGAGGCAGTGACGAGGCAGTCACGTAGTTGGGTTTACAACCAATGAGAAGGCAGAACAGAACTCCTATTTAAAGACGAACACACAGAGAGTAGTCCCCTTTTCGGAGAGATCTCCTGGCGGGAGAAGCTAGCTGGCGGAAAGTGGTAAGACTCTTAGCTCTGACCTCTTGGGCTTTCATCCTTACATTGGCTTTGTGTTTATTATTTAATAAGACGGTTGGTTACATCTACACTTCTCCCTCAGTATCCTGAGTTATAGGGACTACTGATCCATATTTCAGGGCCTCAACCTCAATAAAGCATTTCTTGACATGGATTCATTTTTGCATATCTTGCACAACCCCTCTTTAGCTTCAAAATTTTTAAATGCATTCCCTAGTTTCAATTTTTAAACATTTTAAACAGAATTTTATATATCTCTATCTAGAAATGAAATCAGTATCTTGCTCTGTTAGTATACAGGAAATTGGAATTATATAACTTCATCAAATAAACTGAAATTTTTCCATTTTTATGTATGTTCTTATCAAGATGAAGTAATGTAAGGATTGCTGAAATAAATATAGATGAGAATTTATTGTGTGATATGGGTGACATTTATCACTGGGAAAATAAATATTGTTGAGTAAATGTTGCAATAAATGGGTAGTCATGAGAAAAGTCACTTCACAGCTAATGTTTTTCCAGGAAAGCAAAGATTTAAATGTATAATAAAGAAGACTATAAACATGCTAGCAATAGACATGTAAGGAAAATAATATTTTCTCTATCTCTTTATCTGAAAAAAGGAAGTCAAAGTACAATATTGTAAAGAGTAATATTAAAATTAAAATTAGAAAATTTGATCATATAAAAAGATTGCACAGCAAAACTCCACCTTCATGAGTTAGGACAAGAGAAAGAAAAAAAATGTCCCTCAAGCCCAGTAGGAACTGGGCCTATGGGTGGGTGACAGCTCATCAATAGTGATACACCCCATCTCAGATGTGTGTACTGAAGCAGGGAAACAAAGGATAAGTGTTCCACCCTTTTCCCCTTGCTGTTTCAAACAGGCGTGCTTCTAAGATAGGCCTCTATGGACTCGTTATTCAGAATTTTACATTCCATAGAGTCCTCTCCTTTATAATGTTGGCCTAACCTAGTAGCATGCCTGTAGCCAATAGAACACTACAAAGGTTTTGTGATTAGATTACAAAAGACCATAGTCAACTCTCTACTGCCCTTTCAGATGATGCTTGCTGATGATGCAAGCTGCCATGCATATTGCAAAGACATAGAGGGAAATGAGTTGAAAGAACATAACAGATGACCATCAAAGCTGAGTGAAGGACTCTGACAAGGGATTAAATCCTGCCAATGATCATATGGAGTTGGAAGTGAATCCTTTCCCAAGAGAGCCATCACAACATCTGGAGAGTCATCATTCTGGTTTTTAGAGTGGAAATCACCAATAGACAAGGACAGCTTCCTCAGTGTTGCATTCTCCACTCCTGAGGCCAGACTTTGTAAACTCAGAAGCTTATAACTGTAGACCTCAAGAGCTAGAGACATAAGCCTCTGAGTTCCCAAAGCTGGGGGAGTATAGCTCTAAGTGTTCAGGCTACAACAAGTTCTGGGTGCTAAAGCTTCAGTGCTGTACCTCACAGCTGATATCCCAACCTCCAAGCTCTAGGTATGAGGATTCTTTGTAACTTTCTAAAGTGTCCTTCCTGAGGCTGGCCACTTGGCAGTAGGCTCTAATGATTTATATAAGGCACAAATCACTAGGTCAGGCTCCAAGTAGTTAGGGTCTAATTGTTAAGAAAGTGGGCAATTTTGGTTTTTTACCTCTGCCTTTTATTTTGTGTCTCCTTTGTCTCTACAATGCCCCCTGACAGGTTAGTAAGGTCAAATCATTGGCAAAGGATGAAGCTGTCTTTGCTGGGGAATTACCTGAGAACTGAGAAGGGGCTTAGGAAACCACCAAGGGAGCCTTTAAAGGCACAAAAGGAAGGCAAATGCACAAAGGACTCCTTGGCTTCAAAACCAGGACACTGCATGACTCTTTATCTCTCATCTGAAGGTTTGTGGCCCTGCCGCATGAGCAACCTTATGTCCAAACCCTGATTCTATCATTTTTTAAAATGTGGTTTTTAGAAGGAAGGAGACTATGATTATAGTAGATCATGAAGGCAAGGTTCTTATTTTAAGATTATACCCTGATAAGTGAGGGAGGGCATAAGATATGTCTGTTCCTAATCTATGAAGTTTCCCTGAGAACATAGAATTCTGATGTCCAGGAATAGAACTGTCTTAGTTAGGGCTTCTATTGCTGTAAAAAGATACCATGACCGCAGCAACTCTTATAAAGGAAAACATTTAATCGGGTGGCTTATAGTTCAGAGGTTCAGTCCATTATCATTATGGTGGGAACAGGCAGACATGTTTCTGGAGAGGTAGCTGAGGGTTCTATATCTTGTCCAGGCAACAGAAAGTGGTCTAAGACATTGGCCATGGCTTGAGCATATATGAAACTTCAAAGCCCACCTCCATAATGACACACTTCCTCCAACAAGACCATACTTCAACAAGGCCACACCTCCTAATTGTGGGCCATCCACCACATTCCACTCCCTGGCCCCCAAAGGCTTTGTAGCCATATCATAATGCATAAATGCATTCAGTCCAACTTCAAAAGTTCCCAAAGTCTATCACAGTCTCGAGCTTATTTAAAAGTCTAAAGTTCAAAGTCTCTTCTGAGATTCATGTAATCTCTTAACTGTAATCTCTGTAAAATCAAAATAAAAAAGGAGATCACATAATTCCTACATATAATGGTACAGAATATACATTACCATTCCAAAATGTAGAGAAGGGAACATAGTGAGGAAATACTCAACCAAAGCAAGACTGAAAACCAGTTAGGCAAACTCTAAACTCTACATCTCCATATCTGATATCGAAGCACTCTTCAGATCTCCAACTCCTTTCAACTTTGTTGACTGCAACACACTTTTTTCTCTTGGTCTGGTTCTACTCCCTGGTAGCTTCTTTCCTCAGCAGGCATCCCACAGCTCTGGTGTAGTGAATGGCTGTTTGAACCATCCGTTATTTAGACAAAAGAGAAATAATGGCATCTCCTACCTCTTGGAGGCAATCTTGGTTTCACCTTTACAACTTCACACAATGGCCTGTCTAGGCCTCCATTCAGGGACACCCATAACACACACCTGGCCTCAGCAGTTTTCCTTAGTCACAGAGGCAAATTCCACAGCTCCTTTCTTCTATTCTTAACTCCGGGACCATGTAGCCAAAGCTGCCAAGTTCTGCTGCTTACTGGGGCTGGAACATGGCCCCCTCGTACAATTACATCCTATTTTAAATGGGCTTCCTTCACTGCCTAAGCTTGGCTGTCCTTAAACTTGATCTTTAGAGCACACTGGCCTCAAACTCAGAGATCTGCTAGCCACTGCCTCTGGAGTGCTGGGATTAAAGGTGTGCACCACCACACCTGGCTCTAAGTTTTTCTTTAATTCCTTTTCATAGATTAGAAACTTGTCTGTGTAGGATCTTGCCTTTAGGTCACCACTCCCTTCCTTCCATTTCTTAGTCTGTTTATCTTCTTGGACACAGGACTTAGCACTTCCTAGTCCTCCTTTTCTCCTCAAATTTTACATTTTGTAATTAACCCTGCTCAGCTTGCTCCTTTTCATTACAAATCTTCATTAGAGTTACCACTAATAACCACGCAACAGAGTCTATACTCGGCTGCTTTGAGATGGCCTTTGCCAATGAATTAATCCAAAACTGAAGTCTGAAGGAATACTCTTCAAACAAGGGTAAAAGGCAGTCACATTCTTCACCAAAATATCACCAAGAATGATCTCTAGGCCACGTATTAATATTGTTTCTCCTCTGAAATCTCTTGAGCCAGGCCCCCACGGTTCAAATAACACTTAGAACCACTGTCCTCCATGCTCCTGCTAATATGGCCCATTAACCTGCACTTAAAGTACTCCACTGCTTTCCTAACACTATCATGATCAATCCATGAGAACCTATTAAATAGATAACAATTTATTAAGATATAAATTGAGGCAATACACTCACAATAATAGACCGGAGTAGACAGCAGAAGTCATCCTCTAATATGACCGGGAGCAAATCCACCTTGCAGGTAGGAACTGGGAGAAGCACTTGTCTCCCTTCTCCAGCTCCTTATCCCAGGGCATGTACAATGGCAGGAATTGCTGCCTCCTTTGGGCCATATAGCCCAGGGCCATGGAGGAGTAAATATCACTACATTACCCCTTTTTGTCTAAATAAGAACGTTCTAATCTTAATGCAAACTATATACAACAAGAATAATTATCAAGTACTGTTCAGGAAAAAAAGGGGTAAAAACAAACAAATATGGAACTACAACCAACAAGAATAACATCAAACAAGAAACATATACTAAAATCCAGAGAAGTCTGGAGCATAGGTAAATGGCACATTGCAGAGATCATTCCAAAAGGTGTCCTATCCTGAAGAACCTGAATCTAATACTTAATATGTTCTAGCTAAGATACAAGAAGATAGTAATTATAACTGTTAGTCTTCAATCCCATCAAAGACCTGAGAAGGATATAATAACACCTGAGAAATGGGAGATGGACGCAATCAACTTTCCAGAGTCTTGCAAGAGCAGACAGAGACAACTTGTAGCCTGGACAGTCACCTAAAGTTTCTCAGCATTGTTGGCACATTCAAATTGGCTACAGGCCTAGAGTATCTGACATTGTTTTCAGAAGCAGGTATTTTGAAAGACTATCTTTTTAGTTCAGTAGTTGCTTTTCCTTGTGTCCCGCTCATTCAGAAGGGACAGCATTCATACTGTCAGCAGTCAAGGCAAAGGCAGTTCTTTGCCCAGTGGGCCATTTTGTGCCAAAAGATGACAAACTTCCAAACAGAAATGTCTCAGAAGCCTAACACTCTCTCAGGATGAGATCAGTGCTACCAGAAGCAATCATGTCTCATGTCAACAGAATTCTAAGTTATCAAAACATTTAAATGCCATATTCTTTAGGTCTATGAAGTGTTTGAAGATTACCTATCCATCTGACATATGTTTCTGTAAGTCTGGAGAACCTAACTAACATACCTATAGAAATGACAAGCATAGGTGACTATAAATCTCTAAGTCTTATCTACCTAAATAACCTAAGGACTAAGGCTTCATATAAACAAGGTAAACCGCCTGAAAGCAGATGTACCATATAAGGACAATGACACAATGCATTGTGACACAATACACAAAATAGCTTAAGCAGAGGTAGGAATGTATAGTGCAATATGCAGTATGACAATAATCTTAAATATTTATTGATATACAAAATATCCTAAACAAGGAGAATATACATACAAGTTGTATGACAAATATAATTTTACATTTGTATCAATATACAAAATATTTCAGACAGAAGTAGGAATATGTGTACATTACAACAGATATAGTTTGGTATTATATCAATATACAAATTATCTTAAATAGGAATATAAGAATAGTTTCCATTTGTTATCAATATACAAGAATCCATATCAGTGCAATTATCTAAGGCTAACATTTTACTGAATTAGTTTACTAGTAAATATAATAATCTACCTTCATATCCTATACCTATCCATTCCCCTTTTTCTTTTCTAAAAAATACTGAGTCCAAATTTTATTGTTCCATCCCCAACTCTACAACCATCCACCCATAACCTTGAGAAAAATTAAACACTTGGGAGAGGGGCATCACTTTTTATAATTACTTCCTGTTGTTTAGAGGGCAATGGTAACTCTGTGGGGCACTGTAAGAAGGCTTAGATTGTTAGGTCTCAATAGGGCTATCCATAGAGTCTGTAGCCAGAATCAGAAATGGATAAAATTGTCTGAGGTTCTGGCTAGAAGTGTAGTATGATGGACCATTTTATCTTGGAACTGTCCTGAAGAGTTTTTAGTCCAAAGCTGATCATTGAGTAATGTTCTTAGGTACCATAGCATCTTTCTGGACAGAGTAGAGTTGTTGTTATGGGGCCCCATCTTCCTTCTGGAGACTTCAGAGATTGCTATTGGGAAGACTTACTTTCACTGTGGGAAACTTGAACATTATTAATACCAAAATGGAAAGTTTGGATTTAAAGATGACATGACATGCAAGAAAGGATTCTGAGAAATCAAGAATAAGCATGGAGAGAAATAGAATCTTGAAGACAATAGTCCCTTTTTATTGGTTTTGTCATGTGGGTGCCACTGATTATGATCAATCCATGAGAATCTATTAAATGGATAACAGAATTTATTAAGATATAAATTGAGGCAATACACTCACAATTACAGAACAGAATAGACAGCAAAAGTCATCCTCTGATCTGACTGGGAGTGAATCGACCTCGCAGGCAGGAGACGGGAGAAGCCCCTCTCCAGGTCCAAGGTCATGTACAAGGGCAGGAAGCACTGCCTCCTTTGGGCCATATAGCACAGAGTCATGGGTGGAGCAAATACCACTACATAACTCAAACTCCCAAAGTCCACATTCCTCCAAATAAAAACATGGTCCAGTCTATCACAGAAATACTCCAGTCCTTTGTACTAACTTCTGTCTTCGTTAGGGATTCTATTGCTGTGAAAAGACACCATAACCACAGTAACTCCTATAAAGGAAAACATTTAATTGGGCAGCTTATAGTTCAGAGGTTCAGTCCATTATCATGGTGGGACATCGTGGTGTTCAGGCAGACATGGTGCTAGAGAGGTAGCTGAGAGTTCTACATCTTGTACAGACAACAGGAAGTGGTCTAAGACACTGGGCATGGCTTTAGCATATATGAGACCTCAAAGTGTGCCTCTGTGGTGACACACTTCCTTCAACGAGACTACACCTGCTCCAACAAAACCACATCTAATAATGCCACTCTCTTTGGGGGCCATTTTCTTTCAAACCACCACAAGGACCATCATTAGAATCCACCTGGTCGCCTAAACTCAAACTTTCAGCCTCCAGACTTGGGGGAAATAAGGGTGTGTTGTTGACATCACCCAGTCCCTTGTACTCTTTTAGAGAAGCCTCAGTAGATGAAGAAATAACTCAACAGACTTCCAGCATTGTCTGACTCTCAAGTGGTGGCCCCAAAGGGATCCCTCCTCAAATCAAACTACAAAGACACCAAGCAAGCCCAGTGAAACTCTCAAGAATTGTGGATATGAATACTTGGTGAAGATAACCAGATATGCCATGTTCTCACCTGAGACCGTTTTCTCCATAGTGATACAAAGGGTGGCCTTTGTGACCTGCCAGGATCAAGGATATTCTAAAGCGGCACTTGTGCCTCTATTCTTTGCTGTTAGACAATTGATAAATGGACCCCAAGAAATTGGAATATCCTCAAGAAGTTTTCATACTGGGAGGAGGAAAAGGCCAAAGCTCTGGTGCCATCCAGAGAAAGAATTTGTTTCAGAGAAAGAGACTCTACTTTTCTGACAACTTACCAAATCCCCTTCTGGGGATTTGCTTCATTCTAGCCAGTAACGGGCCAGTGATGGGGGAGACTTCATCTTACCAGGACTGTTTAGCTTTTCATGCCTCTTGCTTACTATCTGAAGTCAAGCCTTATGTCAGGACCCTGAAAATAGATTTGAGTGAGAGGGAGGCCTCTTTCTTCCTTTTTCCAACAGAGGCACATTGAATAAATCTCTTTCTTTACTTTTCAATAACCTCATCTGTTTAACTGCCCTGTGAGGATGGATGGCCAAGCCTAGATTGTTAGGGCTGCAAGGACCCAGGCTCTGACCCTATCAACCCCATTGACAGCCCAGGCCAGGAAGTTCAGACATAAGCTACAGAGGATGCATACAAGGCCGTGGCCACCTCTCATAGGCTGGGGAATCACCCCCAGCAAACAGGAAACCTGAAAAGCTTAATCCTTCCTGGGTGAGCTGAGAATATCTGCCTCCAGAACAGAAAACAGGGCTGGGATGGAGGGGAGGCAAAGGAGACTTCTTGATAAATGGTTCCAACCAAAGAAGTGTGCCCAGCCAGAAACACACTGGGTAGCCCCAGTGTGTACAAACTCCTCCCATTCATCAGGAGTCACCAGCAGTGAATGTGGAGCCCCTGCTATGACAGGTAAACCAGACAGAGACAAAGAACACTTCTAAAGTTCTGAGATTAAACCTGTTTAGGGCCACACAGCCTGAGAGATTGGACCAGAAACCACACGCTAACCCCAAGCAAAATAAAATACTCAAAAAGGGTCCTATAGCCTCCAAACAGAGTAGACAAGTGTCCAAAAAAATAATTAAAGTCAGCCAATCCCAAGAACCACATATTGAATTACAATTAACTGATGCTAAAACTCAGACAAAACAGGTAATGAGTCAGTGGACAGTGATAGCAGAATGATCATCATAAAAAAGGCTTCAACAAACAATTACAAGTTATATTGAACAAAAGAAAAAGTAAGGAACAAAGTAGAAAGTTACAAAACACGAACATTAGGGAACTAGAAGTAATAGCACCTTTTTAAAAACAGCTGTATGGGTTCAAAAATAGAAAGAATAGAGTTGTTAGGTAGCTAATTAGATATAAGCCAGCTTAGGGGTCACTGAGACTGTTACAGTTTACTTTCTGCTTAAAACACTCACCAATAACAAGTTGGGAAGAAAAGGGTTTATTTGGCTTCCAGGTTAGAGTCCATTATCCAGGGAAGCCAAGACCGGAACTCCAAGGCAGGAACCTGAAGCAGAGACCATGGAGGAACACTGCTTGCTAGTTGGCTATCAGGCTCATTCTCAGCTAACTTTCTCATACAGCCCATGTCTAGTCTACTTACCTAGGAAATGTGCTACACATTGTGGGCTGGGCCTTTACACATCAATCAGCAATCAAGACTATCGCTCACAGACATGCTCACAGGCCAATCAGATTGAAGAAATTCTTTCAGGTGAGGTTCCCTCTTCCGGGTCAGCTCTAGGTTTGTGTCACACTGACCACTGAAGCTCACTACACTATGACAGGAATAGAGCTCTCTTTCACCTTCAGTAATTAAATGTAAGTGGGATCTCCGGTCCTGGGTAGAGACATAACACTCGCATCTGATCTTAAGGATATCTAGCCAGAGACACTCTGGTAAAAAACAATATACATATCATTGTCCCCTCCCCTAAACATTAGCTCAACTGAGTCTACCAACCCACCTGGACAGGAAAGCTCCTTTGGGAGAAGCTGTTTCCTCCAGACTTTAGAAAAGGCACAAAGCCTGTTTAAAAAGAGGTGCACACACTGGTCTCTTCAGCCCTTACCCATTCCTTCCCCTGGAGTGTGCCTGCATTACTCTGTCTTGTGCCTATTACAAACTCCACCTGTCTTCTACAGTGTGTTCTGTGTGGAAACCACAAGCCTTGGGAGCCAAAAGGGATGCAGAGGGTGATACCAATACCGCAAATTAGGTGACAGAAAATAGAATCAGTGCCATCAAGTTTAATGCAACCCACGATATCAGGACGGGGGGGGGGGAGCCTAAGACAATGGCAGACCATGCAAGGTCTGTACCACTACAGTCCCGGAAACAGAAGGAATACTGAACGAGGGTAAAGGAATATTCAAAGAAAAAAAAAACCATCTAAAACATTTACCAGTAGATCTAAACCTACTGGTTTGAAGAGGTAACGGATCCATAATAGGCTAAGGCAAAACAAATCATCAATATGAAAACAAATCTTAAATAAACTGCTAAAACCTGAAGGAAGTGAAGAATAAAGAAAACTGAGATAAAAAAAAAACAAAACAAACGAATTCTCTACAAGAGATAGCCAATGGAGTCACAGTTGACTTTCCATCCCAAAGAGGGAAGATGTAAGCCTTCTTTCTTCACACAATGGCAGTAGGAGTAAGTTCTGACTAAGAATGACACAGTGCTGATCCACAGTTTGGCCAAACATGATAATGATCACAATTAAGAGATCCAGGAAGAAGAATTATTTAAGTGCCACTTGGCAGCTCATGACACCAATGTTCTCTTAACATAAAAGTCAAATAGCAAGGTAAGCACGGAGAGAGAAGAAAATGAAATCATTTGCTTTGTGTGCATAAAATACAGATCACAGACAGAGCTCTGGAACTAACAGTCCATCGTCATAACCAAATGCATCCACACCTTTAAAGACCGATGTGATTTGTGTGATTTGGTGACAGAAAGGGAGAATATAGCAGAAATAACTCGAAAGCCATCCTTCCTGAGAAATACTGTAAGCTAGAGCAAGAATAGTGTGTGTGAGTTAGGGAAGACCTTGTAAAGGACCCCTACGCCCTGCTACTGACCAGAGGAGAAGATAAATGCCACCTTCTTGTTCCTATAGCTCAAATGAATCCGTGAAAGAAAGCGGAAACAAAACAACAAAACAAAACAAAACAAAACAAAACACCCAGCCCTTCCTGTAATGCTGCTCCTATCCATTCCAGTTCACACACCCACCTGGTCTTAAACCTCAGGAGTTCAATGGAAAAGAGTGCCATCCTCTGTTGGATTTGTGCAACAACAGCCGTGTCTTTAGCTGTCAGTCAAGGGCTGTTTGGAACCCTGTTAACAAGCATAAAAAGGTAAAAAAGAAGTAAGTTCATAGATTCATACTTTGGGGATAATTTCCCTGGAAAAGAATCTGCTCCTTCCTATGTACCCAGGCAGAGTAAGCTTTGTGTTCAACAAAATTAGTTAATAGCATATCAATTTAAATCCTGGCCAGAGATGGTTTTTCAAAATGGTATTTGTTTTGTTAAATAGAGAAGCAATGTCAAATATTTGTAATACATGAGGAAATGATTTGAGATATCACGTCATATCATTAAATTAATCATGAATATGTATTTGTAAAACACTTTTATCCTATCTCATGATTTTCCAAGGATTCTGAAAATGCTGGTAATGTAAGCTTTAGTTAATTTGCTGAACTGAATGTAACTGAAGAAAAAAAGTCTTTTCAAAGACCTTGGGGGTATATGTAAAATGATTTTTTTAACATGGAAACGGTTTAATAAAGCGTGTAAAAATATATTGGTGAAGCACAAAATGAGAAACTTGTTATTCAAATATATAGAAAGAGCTTCTGCTTTTAGATACAGATTTCAGGAAAAAGGAAGTTTGGGTTTTTTTCCCCGGAAAATATAAGAAGTATAACTGTTGAAAATGTAAAACAGTTATTCCCAGCTGATGCAAGTGCTAGTGTCACATCTTTAAAATAATGATAATAGGAACTAGGCAGTTAGAATTCATGCACATACACATATATACACACACATGCATGCACACATGAACAAATGCATATACACAAACACATGTTTTGCATACATAGAAGCACATGCATTTGCATGCACACACACACAAAACCATGCATTTGTGCTCACACACAAATACATGCATTTTTATACACACATGCATTTGCATAGCATAGATTTCAGTTAAGTTGGTGATGCTGTATTTGGAAAATAGACAAGGAAGAGTAATTTTCGTACACATTAAATTGATTTACTCTGATTGAAAGCCTGCGGTTTAGTTAACATGTCACTCATACAAATCAAATGCATTTGCAGATGCCAAAATGAAAGGCAAATGACACATCAGACATGATACTTTTCAAAATATTCTGTTAATGAAAATCCAGAAGTGTATGAGGTAAGCACCCCGTTTTCATCATTCCTTGATCAAGTGTTTATCAAAACCCCCACTCTGTGAGAAGTCACTAGATAAGATATTTTGTTAGCAGTTACTTAGCAATCTCATAGAAGGCCATGTGGGGAAGCCAGCTGCTCTGCACCTCCTTAGATAAAACTACAAAATACAGTAAGCCAAGGGTCCCCAGCGCCATCTCTCATAACCAGAAGGCTCTGTCCAAGTGTCTATTTATCCCTTCCCCACACAAGGTGAGCCACAGGCTCAGGAAGTTTCCTGATGGTTCATCCTAAGTTCCTCAGGGTCTTCCTGTGTCACTGACTGGGAATCTGGGACGTTTAACCCCAGCTGTGAGGTGCTGAAGACAGACGATGCTGTGCTTGTTCAACAGTTGTCTAAACTGAATGGTTCTTTCTTTTTTGTTTGTTTGGTTTTGTTTTATTTTGGGAGTCATTTTTGTCAGCCTCCTGTGTTTTAGGCTGTCCTCAAACTTGCATTTTAGCCCAGGATGACCTTGAATTTGTCACCTATCTTACTCTGTCCCCTAGAGTTGACATTACAGCAGTGTTCCACCATGCTTTCAACATACTTTTCTGTATATACATAATCTCAATTGTTTTTCCTTAGAAAACCCTTATTAGAGACTTTGATGTATTCTCTTTAAAAATCTGATTTTTTGAATTACAGTAAATATAACACACAGGTATTTGTCTTTGAAATAAGCATGTACTATAAACTGAGAACCAAAAAAATCGTTTCAAAAAGTTACAATTATTATTTAGTGTAAATTTTTATTGTTTAAGAAAATAGGTGGCTATGAGGTTGCATATTTATGAGTCAAAAAAAATAAGTTTGTTTCTTGCAGGAATAATAGAAATATCTCTTACAGTTAAGCCATATCATGACAGCAATTTAATTAGGACAAGCCACCAGCCCTTCTTAAAGTACTCTGCTAGAAACAAGCACAACTAAATGCTGCTAAAATGTTAATCCCATGTTCAAATATTTATTGTAAGCACTCCTGATGTTTCTACTGCACAAAGCTGTAGAGCGCAGTTCGCCAGTCTAATGACAGGAAGCAGTTCCATTCACCGGGCTGGTTTGCCCCAGTGTAGAGCTGCCCGCCAAACCACCCTTTCAGCAGCAACCAATGATCACACTGAGGAAACCTGGTTGCTAGAACCATTGTAGTGAAAACAGCTAGGGAAGCCATATCATCTGCTGCAGGAGTGTAACACGAATTTTAAAAGGTCTTACAATAAAAAAAAAAAAAAACCGATACCAGATATTGGGGTGAAAGCTGAAAGATCAGAGAAGCAGAGTAAGCCACAGCCAACCTCATCTTGTCAACTTCACGAATCCTCTGACTGAAATCCTCTGAGACCACACAAGAACGGGTCTAAGCTGAACTGCCTTAGTTCCTATTTCCTCATGCCTTATATACTTTTCTCCACCTAGCCGTCACTTCCTAGGATTAAAGGCGTGTGTGCTTCCTAGTACTGGGATTAAAGGTGTATGCCACCACTACCTGGTTCTGTTTCTCTAATGTAGCTCAGTGTGGCCTTGAACGCACAGAGATCCAGAGAGATCTCTGCCTCCCAAGTGATAGGATTAAGGGTGTGTGCCACCACTGTCTGGCTTCTATGTCTAATCTAGTGGCTGGTTCTGTCCTCTGATCCCCAGATAAGTTTTATTGGGGTACACAATATATCACCACACAGGAGACCTTGCTCTAGTCACAGTAATTGCTCCAGCCTTCACCAGCTCCAGCAAACATCAGATCTGTCACCCTTCAGTGCACTCCAGGTGACTACAGCTTCTCGGGACCCAATAAAAGCAGTTTTCACCTCACTTAATATGTAATTTCAGATTTATCCATTATCTTGCAAATTCATCTTTAATCGCGGCTGATTACATTACACTTTGTAGATACATCACATTTTCATTATCCCATCACTTGGTGACAGACATATGGGCTGGTTCCATTTCTTTGCTGCTATCAATGGAGCACTGATAGACTTGGCGACCCAGGTGTCTTGGGTAGAATTTTGAGTCCTTTTGGTGCAGGCATGGGAATGTGGTATGCAGGTCTAGGGTCAGTTCCATGAGAGATCTTTGTACTGGTTTCCATGGGGGCTGCTCCTGTTTGTACTTCCCCTTAAAAGCCATTCTCACATAGAAGAGATGAAGCAGTTGCATTTGTATTCTAACGTTGTATAAACAACGTTAGAACTGTTTATCTCCTGTTGTTTCTTCTTTGGAGAACTATAGTGGTATTTTATTTGTGCTGAAATGTGATTTTATTTGTATGTTAATAAATAAAGTTGCCTAGGGGTCAGAGCTATTAGCAAGCCATAGGGAAAGCCAGGGCGGTGGTGGCGCACGCCTTTAATCCCAGCACTTGGTAAGCAGAACTAGGTAGATCTCTGTGTGTTCAAGGATACAGCCAGCATTGGAGACACACGCCTTTAATCTCAACACCAACCATAGAAGACCTGGAGTGACCTACAGACAGGCAGTGACGAGACGGTCATGTGGTTGGGTTTACAACCAATGAGAAGGAAGAACAAGAACTCTTTATAAGACAAACACACAGGAAGTAGCCCCCTTTTCGGAGAGGTCTCTTGGCGGGAGAGGCTAGCTGGCGGCGGGCGGGTAAGGCTCTTAGCTCTGACCTCTTGGGCTTTTATCTTTACATTGGCTCTGTGTCTCTTATTTAATAAGACGGTTGGTTACATCTACAGAGAACCGTCCTGTTCAGTTCGCTGGCTCATTGGTTGGTTAGCAGCTTTAGACTCTTTAGTGCTTACTCCTTTTGCAGTTCTTTCTTATTTTATTTTTGAGATTATAATACAGTTACACTTCTCCTTTCCCTTTTGTCCCTCCAAACCCTCCCATATACCTCTCTTTGCTCTTTTTCAAACCCATGGCCTCTTTTCGCATTAATTCTTGTTATATACATATACATTCCCTAAACATAACCTGCTCAGTCTATATGATGCTACTTGTAGGTATGTTTTTAGAGCTGACCATTTGGTATTGGATAACCAGTTGGTGTGCTCTTCCCTGGAGAGGACCATTTCTCCCACCCTCAACATTACTTAGTTGCCTGTAGTTCTTTGCATAGGGTTGAAGGCTCATGGTTTTTCTCCCTGCACTTTGACATGTCTATTGGTGTTGTCCTTGTCTTGCTCATGTTTAGGCAATCAAATGTCACATGTTCTCTCTCATATAACATGTAAAGATCCTTTTTTAAAAAGCTATTTATTTACTGATTAATTGGTTGGTTGGTTGCTAGTCAGTTGAGGCAGGATGTCTTATAGCCCAGGCTAGCCCTAAAGTCTATTTAGTGAAGGATGAACTAGAGCTTCTGATCGTCCTGCATCTTCCTCTTGAGTGGTCAAATCAAAAGCCTGTACCACCACTCCCAGCTTATGCTCTGCTGGGAATCCAATCCAGGACTTCACACATGCCAGGTTCTGTCTACTGAGCTCCATCTTCTTATAGCTTTTGATTGCATATATGATGACACTGTGTTTACCAGGCAGGAAACTAGAACAGAGACCACACAGTGAGAGAGGAAAAGAGGTTCAGGAAGTGAACGAACATAATGGAGGATGTGATGTGAAGGCAGGGAGGAGAGTACTGTGGCTAGAAGGGTCCAAGGTGGGCAAGAGAATAGGGAGAAGAGAGCAGGGTGTGGGGGGACAAAAACCATATGTGAAAAGGCATCCATTGCATGTATGCTAATTGAAAAACAACAAGTAAAAAAAAATGCAATTTTTTTGTTGAAGCGGTTTTCACCAAAGGTAGGGGACTCTCTCAATGGACTCAACCAAAAGCTTTTGATCTACAGAAAAAGAGGCTGTGCTTATGTGGAGCTTGTGGATGGCCCTGGTGTGCTAAGTGTGCTTGGGAAACCTGGAACCATTCTGGATTGCTAGAAGCACAATCCAAACACAGGTGTGCCACACGCCTTTGTATGTAGTCAGGGTGATTTCTGTTCCCCTACAGTGAGCCTGGAAGACTTCTCGCTCCCCTTCGTGCTTCAACAAAGGCTTCTAGTGAACTGTCCTTTGTCCAGTTATGGGCTTCATCATGGGTGCTTGCATTGAGCTGTTCGTATGACAATCAAACACCCGGGGCTTTGTGGGGAGGCCTACCCATTTCTCTGTGGGAGCCCCGCTCCCACTTTTCCCCCAGGGTACTCTTGAGCAGAAAGGAGTGAGAAATATTTAGATAGAAGATAAAGGGGAGAGAAACAGAAACACAGGATAGCCTCGGGAGGGCCTGGATCCATATCCACAGGCCAATCCTGTATCTTCTAAAGGGCTTTTTATAGGAATGCGAAGGGGTGGAGCAAAAGACCTCCCCCTAGCACAGCCAAGTGTAGACCCTTCCAATCACCTTGTAACCACACACGGTCAAGCAATCCTCTAATGCAGCCCTGCTGGGTAAAGCAAGCTCTGATCTAACTAGGAAGCCTTTGCGGTCTCTGCAGGGCTTTTAACTCCTGTACCAGCAGAAGCGGGGCAGTGAGACAGGGACTGAGGCTCCCATGCACTAAGGGCCCTGACGCCAACAGCTCTGACTGAAGAGTTCCAGAGAGCACCTGAGGGAAAAGACCTGAGAAAGCCATGCAGGACGTGGCGGAAGTTCTGAGGCCGGAGACAATAAAGAAGCTCAGGGCACGTGGGACTAGAGGCCTTGAAGAGCTAAAAGTGAGAGTCCAGACTGCTAGGACTCAAAGTCTCCATCACTATACAAGCTCTGAGAACTTAGTCCCCACACCCCAAAGCTGGGGAGCTGTACCTAGTGGCTGGGCATTAGTTTTCAGAGGTCTGAGCCTCTGTCTTGAGAAAGCAGAACAGTGAGCCTCTAGTTTTCAAGTTTACAGCCACAGTCCTCTGGATTTGGAAGCCCAGCTTGTGAGCCTCTAGATTTCCCAGGTCCACACGCTCTTCTCCTAGTCATGTGGCATGAATTAAAAGTCATTCTCATTTTGCCGACTTTGACAGGACACAGGTGATTAGCTGTGATGGACATGGATAAACGGCATTTTTTTGTGATGGAGGCTGTGCTGGTTCATCTTGGTCAACTTGACTCAAGCTACTCTCACCTGAGAAGAGGGAACTTCAAATGAGGATGACCTCCATCAGACTGGCCTGAGGGCATGTCTGTCAGTGGGGCGTTTTCTTCATTAGTGATTGGTGTGAAAGGGCCAAGGCCACTAGGGGTGGTGCCGCCCTGGGCAGGTAGGTGTACTGAGCCATCTTGGAAAGCAGGCTGAGCAAACCATGGGAGCAAGACAGTGAGCAACTTTCTGCCATGATCTCTGTTTCCACTCCTGCCTCCAGGTTCCTGCTTGAGTTCTTCTCCTGATTTTCCTCGATGACAGACCATAACCTGCAGATTGGTTTCAGCCGGTGTTTTATCATAGCAACAGACACCAAGCTAGGACAGTAGTAATTTGGGGCTACCACCAGTGGAATTCTTCTACTTCACTTCCTGCTCCCCTGCTCCACTGAGTTATTAATGGTTGAAATGAAAAAAGAAAAAAGAAAAAAAAAAACATTCAGTCAACTTCCAGTGGCCAAGAAGTTATAAGGAAGGAAAACAGGAAGAGAGAGACTGAAAATAGGGTGAAAGAGATCTACAGAAGTTTTTAACACAGGCAATGTTGTGAAGGGGGTGTGGCATGGATCAGGGAGGGAGGGAGAGAGCTCACAGAGCCTTCTGGAAATGTTTCTCAGTCTGTTTCCTGGTTACACAGATAAAGCTCAGCTTTGCACAACACATGCAGATGTACACACAGTGTGGGTGCTTTTTCACTGTGTGTGTTTCACTCAAATGTTTGGGGATAGCTGTGTGCTGTCTACAGAACATATATTGTCTTCTGCCTGTTTTAAGTTTTCTGAATGGAGTGATAGATGTTTAGGGCATCTACCAATTTCATAGTCAAATATAATTTCCCATTATCAAAGAAAGAGTAGCTCTTTGCTGTTGAACTTGGAATTCAGTTCTGTGTCTAGCCCTTTTACTATCTGAGTGTTCTTAGTCAAGTTAGTTTTACATTTTCTAAGTCCTAGGGGTTGTACCCAGACATACACACACACACACACACACACACACACACACACACACATATATGAGTGTCTGTGTGTGTGTTTCTTGTTGTTGATTATTTGTTTTGACAATGGTTTTGCACTCATCTGATGAGATAGTAAGGAATCCCATCTTGTTTTTCATATAGTAGAATGGACCCAGTCTTATGTTTCCTAGAACATTTTGCTTTAAAAGTAGTTGACTATTTTCTTTGGGTTTCAAAGTCCATTTTACAAATTATCAACCTCATGTTTCTTAGAAACAGCCAAACTTCCCTTCATTTGGAAATAAGCTCACTTTTCTTGTGTCTGGATCGTACAGAGTTAAGCTGATGAATATGGAGACAGAGAAAAGAGAGTTGGCATCTTGTATCTGATGGAGGAGAAGCAGGTTCTGAGACCAGCTGAACTCTGCTCACACTCCTTTGTTCACAATGAACAGCAGTATCTACGGTAGCAGTTCTCTGCATCTCTATTAGTTGGACCATCCTCTCTTGTTGGTGCTCTCCCACTCATTGCAGACCACTTAGCAGCATCCTTGTCCTCTATTAACCAGATGCCATTAGCACCTCCGCTCCAAGCAGGAACTACCAATACGATTATTTTCCATCATTACCACATGCTTTTATATATATATATATATATATATATATATATATATATATATATATATAAATATATCCCAGGCAGGATTTCTCTGTGTAGCTTTGTGCCTTTTCTGGATCTAGCTCCATAGATCAGGCTGGCCTCGAATTCACAGAGATCCGCCTGGCTCTGCCTCCCGTGAGTGCTGAGATTAAAGGCGTGCGCCGCCGCCGCCGCCGCCGCCGCCGCCGCCGCCGCCGCCGCCTCCATCACCCGGCACCACATGCTTCTTCGGGACCAAATCTCCTTCATCCTCATAGAGAACTAGGAACTCAAATTGTAGTGCTGCGAACTGAATTGACATACAAAGAAAAAAGAGAATGAATGTCCAGAGTTCAAAGCCATCCACTCTACTTGAGACTTTTGATTCATGAAAGAAAATCTTTGACAGGAACTCCCAACTGAACAATGAGCATATAAAACAGCCTCACACAGCTAAGTGGAGACAAGGGTCTCAAGTCTTTGTAAGTCTGTGTTTATAAACCTCACATCAGTCCCAAGGACTGTGTGGTTAGAGTCAGGAGATTAAGTCTCATATGATACGATCTGTTCAACAAAAACTAAGGAAATGTTTTATATGTTGTGATGCAAATTTATGTTATATATGTGGGTTTTTTAGTTACTAGGATCTCAACACACAACAAATACCTTCAAAATATTAAATGTGCTAGTGTCATCCCTAGTTTATAGTCAATGACCATCATAAAAAAGTCAAATAAATCAAATAGGCACCAAAAGGCACCTTTTCATCTCTGTTCTACATAACAGTGTTACTTGTAAGCATGACTAAATCTTACTAGAATATCTATCTGAAAGTGGCACCATATCTCCTCCCAGCTCAATTTAGAAAATATGGGTGCCTGTGATGTTATTAATCTCCTTTTTATCATTTCAGGATACGTGGTAATACATAATTTAGGGAAGCTTGTTCCTTCCTTCCTTCTTTCTTTCCTTCTTTTTCTATTCTATCCCTTGTTGATATAGGGTTCTTTTTCCCTCCCCCACCCCTCCCCTCCTCGTTCTCTACCTCCTTCTTTCTTCTTTTCTTCCTTTCTTCTTTTTACCTTTCTGATAGTCAAGATCCCTGGCAAAATGCTAAAAGCTACCAGATAGAAAGGTACCTGTATGTGACTTAGGTACACGAACTTTGGGTGCTAAAAACACCTTGCCCCCAAACAAACAAACACACAAATTAAACAACAACACCAAAAAAATTAAAAAAAAAGAAGAAGTTGGAGAAGGCTGCGTGGATTTGATCTCAATATTTAAAAACAAATAATTTGGAGCAAAGCAAAATAACATGCATTTCTACAATACAAGGATCTGACAATTGACTCCAGGGTGGGTCCACTTTATAGACCCCAAGCCTTACCCTCTATTTGCACACACACGCTTTTAAACATGCAGTGCCAGATAGTCAGCCCTGAATACATGCATACAGGCAGCGCAGTTTGGACTGAGCAGGTTATATTTGGAAATATAAACGTGTGTACATACATGCATGCAATAACGATTAGTAAATGGAAGAGGCTATGAATTGAAAGGAGAGAGAGGAGAGCAAATGAGAGTGGGGGGGCTCAGAGAGGGGAACAGGAAGGGAGAAATATCATAATTAAACTATAGTCCCCCAGATAAAAATAATTAAAATAATTTAAAAAGCCAAAACTGTGCAGTTCTACAACTGTCACACCTGGTCAGGACTCAGCCATGATCCTTGCTGCCAACTGGTGGTCACTTCACTTAGCAAGCCTTCCTTCCTACTTAGAATTCAAATCTATTTTCTTCTAAAAGAAAATTCACAAATTCCACCTATCTGTTACCAATTCTGTCATAACATTTAATCCATTATCTGGTGAGTTTTATCTACACTCCTTTCATGTACCAAATACAGAATCTCTAAGGATAACTGAATTATTCAGCATGACCCACATTTACCCTTCGGTTGAGCACATCCAAATTTCATATAAACAAATTTTTACTGGACTCTTTAAACCAATTCTAAAAGGTTCAACTGTGGCCCGTTTTCAATTTCCTTTCTAATGTTCTAAAATCTAAAATCTTGTTTGATCAAAACCTCAATCTTAATGTCCTCTTTCATTCTCCGAGGAAATTGCTCTTTTGTCGTTTTTGACTCTTTTACTGTTAGTTTGCATGTGTATGTGCTGTTTTAAATTACTTTTTGTGTTTGTCTTTATTTAGGTAGTATCATATTCTACATGCTCTACAATATTTGACTTTTCAAATTATCTGTGTTGGCGCCTGTGAGTTGGGTATTTTAATTCACAGACAATGTCCCACTAACTGTACATTCCAAGTTAGATTTAAACTTCACTCTGAAAAACATTGGGTTCATTTTCAATGTTTTGATAGGCCAAATAAAGCTACATTCTTTTGCTTTCAGGCACGGACATTTAGAAGTAGAAATTCAATGTCACAGGCTCAGGAAATTTATGTTTAATTATACTCACAAATTTCTGCCAAAACTGAATAAATTGATGTATTCATATTCTAAAAATAGCTTAGAAAAGATCTACTTTCCATGCATTATCATGCTTTTATTACTAGACTTTTTCTGTTGTAAAGTAATAAAAAATAACCCATTTTTGTTTTCATATACATTTCCTGAATTAGAATAATTTGGAGAGGGTAGAACATTAGTGTACCGGTGAATATTGCCATTTATGAATGTAGCACAGTTCTATATTCCAACCTATTTATATCATTGAGTGCATTTTTATTACTTTCTCCATAAAAGTCCCATGCTTTTAAAATTCATTGTAATTTTAGCTGAACATGTTATGTTTATGTTAAAGAGGCTCTTATTTTTTATTTTAATTGTTAATTTTTATCAGTGGAGAACAGGAAAAGCTGATTATGTTATGGAGAATTTTCCAGCTAACCTGATAAATTCTTATTAATTCTATTGCTTACTAGTTGATACTTTTAAATATTCTAGGAAGATCATCAGACAACCCCTTTCTAACATTACAACAGTTTTTTCCTATTGTAGTCTGAGTCACCAGCTTGTTGTTCATTAACAGAAATAACAAAAAAGTTATTCTGCTTGTATTTTTTTTGCGTTAATGGGTCTACTTCTGATGGTGTTTTGTATGTATCTTTATCAGATGATTTAATGAATTAGGAAAGTACTTTTCTATTTTTCAATGTTTAAGTGTTGTTACAATGAATATGTATTAAATTTCATTATAACCATTCACTAAAATAATTGTGCATTTTCTTCTGTATAAAATGATGACAAAGAAATTCACTGTGAGAATTTCTAACTTTGACCCATCCTTGCAATATATGGATAAACCTTTTTTGTAATGTGTTAATTATTTCTCTTGTTGTTATGGCCAAACACACCTGACAAGCAGCTTACAGGGTGAATGGGTTTGTTGTAGCTCGCAGTTGGAGGGACTACAATCAGTAATGTCGGCAAAGCTTGGCATTGGGAGCAAGAGAATCAATCACATTGTACCCACAGTCAGAGTCAGGAAGCAGAGAATGAACAGGAAGTGGGCAAGGCCATAAAACACCAGCTGGCCGCTAGGAACCCAGTCCCTCCAATAACCTTCCATTAAAGGTTCCGCAATCTTCCAAAATAGAATAGCGCCACCCTCTGGGAACCAAGTGTTGAAACACATGGGCTGCTGGAGAATATTTCACGTTCAAATCACACCGCCGTTGCTTCAGTTTGGAACTGCAGCCAGCTAATAATGAAAGACAGTTGGTTGCATGAATTGAACATGTCTAGAGTAAAGCAGTTTATGTAAAATGTTCTGTTTTCTTTTCCTAGTATCAGAATACAGACCCAGCTTTCATGTCCTTAAAAAGGTAGAAAAACTGAATGCAGAAGCAGTACAGAAACAGCAATTCCTCAAAGTCACAGCCCACAAGGTTTTCTGGACATTTCATTAGCCACCGAACCTCAAAAAAAAGGGGGGTGGGGTTAGAGCTATGGCTTGTGGAAATTATGGTTGGATTGAACTCAAGGCTCAGTTACAAAATGAATTTCTATTAGGTAACTGAGAGTCCTCAACAAAGTTGTCATGCATTTTTCTGTTAGCACACCGATTTATATGGCTAGTGATTGATCTGAAATTTTCACCATCATGAGTATAATCTATGGGATTTATTCAGATTTCACCCATATAAACAGCACTCTTGGGGCAAGAAGGGCACAACACTATAATTATAATATATGTAGCTGTAGGCAAATATCTCTACAGTTGAGACACTCAGTTCTATTTAGTCATAGCCTCATGGATTTCTGCCACTCCTTAAACCCTAGATGTCAATAATCGTTCACTCTCTCAGTGATTATTGTTATTTCACAAGGAGGGGATCAATACAATCATGTGTTGTTTAAAATAGTGTTTTCTCACTCATCATGATTTCCTTCAGGTTCTTGAAGTTATTGTACATTCAGTCGTGTGCTCCTTTTTACTCAAGACTGTGGAGTTTGTGTGTTTCATTAACAATTTATTCAGTGAGGGACATGTAGATATTTTCTAGTTTGGGGTTACTAAAACAAAGATTCTAGGGACATATATACGTGAGTTCCTACAGAAAAATGTGCTTTCACCTTTAGTACTAAGAAATGTAAAGCAAATTCCTTAATCCATCAAAATAGCTGATAAAATGCCAGACTATTTTCAGGAGTATCTGTACATTTTATATTAATATTTTATATTTTTACTAAAATGTATGACAGATTTACTGTTTAATGTCCTCATTGACATTTGGTATTACTATTGTTTTTATTTGGATATCCTGATAGTTGTATTGCTTATGTTTTTGTGTATCCGGTAGCTACTGATGTAGATAGCTTCATTCGTCTTCTGTCTGCAGAAGAAATATCATCTCATTTTTGCTCAAGTTTCAATTTGTTTATTCATTTTAATGCTGTTTTAAAATTCTGTTTATATCCTACATTTAAATTCTCCAACAAACGTGTGAGGTACAAATGTTCCTCCTTCTGCGTGTTTCACTATATAATAATCTTCCATAGAGGAAGGATTTAAATTAAGTTAGGTTTGCGTTACCAAGAACCCAGAGACTGCTGACTCAAGAAAATTGGCTGAATTTTGACAGGAAAGGTGCTTACTGTGATATTTGACTTTGGAAGTCCCACATCCTTTGCATCGGCATCACGGACTGGTATACTGTCTACCTAAATACTCAAACAAAATTCATTGAGTTTCATAGAGGTATTGAGTAGAACTTGCTACCTCTGGCCTGTAAAGATGCTTCTGTTAATAACTGTTGTGGGTTAAATATGTAATCTCCTCAAGAGGATCATGTATTGGGACGCTTTGGTCCATGGAAGTGGACCTTGAAGATGATATCCATTTCCTGTTCTGGCCATCACTCTCAGTTCCTTGATCCAGTCCTGCTGCTATGTGCCTGTCACACAGCTGCCATGTTTTATTTGCTAAAGTAGATGTGCCCTTGAAACCATGAACCAAAATAAACATCCTTCCTTAAGCTGCTCCTGCCAATTCTTTTGTGAAAGCATTAAGAAAAATGACGAATACGATTACTATAAAGCCATTGACATATTAACCACTTAGCAGACTTCAGCGGCCACACACTCAAGAGAACACATGTAAAAGAATCTACCAAAGAAATGGTAACAATAACAAAACAATAGCCACAATACACAGTGACTGTAAGTTTTCAAAATAGCTGTGAAGTAGAAGAGAAAATTTAAAAAGTTTAAACCATATTCAAGGAAAAACAGCGATTGGTAGAAACTCTCTGAGCATGCTTTGGCATTGAACTTACTAGACAAGATTTGAAGGGGCCACTCAAAACACAAAAGGAAAGTATATCTGAAGAACAGAGATACCATATGTTTTTATCATACTATAGATATCACACATACATGCGCGTACACACACACACACACACACACACACACACACACACGAAGAGTGAATATTATAGCAGAATCATTTTTTGTGGTTTGTCTAAGAGACTGCAAGGCTTCCTGTAGTTAAAATGGGACCCAATGGTTCAGATTTGCTTGCAACGTGTGAGCTGTCATTCTTTTTTCCATTTACTCAGATGGGTTTCTCCAGTCACATCCCAAACACAGATTCTCTCACACGTTTAACGTAGTCACTGATGGGATGGGACGCTCGGAGCAGAGTGCCTTCAGACGTCTCCCCTCAAGTCTGAATTCATCTCAGCCTGAGCTTTACAAGCCAACTACCACTGGAGTAAATGATTTTCCCCTGCTCTGACTGCGGCTTTCATTTTTCTTTTCTTTGCAGAATTCTCGCAGGGTGAGGGACGTGTCTCATGTAAGAATAATTGGATTGATCCATTTACATGGGGGACTGGGATGCTACAGGTCTAGATTCATTCTAGTTGACTGCTCGTTCCTGCCGTGCATCCTGTGAGGCAGACAAACTCCTCGTCTGACTGCCTCACACCATTGGTCCCCATCAGCCAGAGGAGGGCTTTTTAAAAATGTTTTCTACCCCAGATCTATAGGTATATAAAAGAGATACAAATCAAATATTTATTGATGATAAATCATAAAGAAATTTTTCATAAAACAATTCAGTGGTATGTACATAATTTTAGCATGTATTTAAATGAAAGCAAATTTTCACATGACTTAGATGGGTTGCTTTTTATTTTCGCTTAAAAAAAATAAATCCTGGCCAAACATTTGGTACAGGGTGCAGGGTGTCTTCAATGCCTTTCAGAGTTTGTACACATTATTACTTCATAATCTTCAATGCCAAGATGTGCTTTGTATAAATAAATGGTACAAAGTTGCAGAAGTATATTTAATATTTAGGGCCACTTCAGAAATTGTTGGAAATTCATTTCTAATCCCAAGATCAAAATACAAAAACAAAAATAAAAAATAAAAAACAAACAAACAAACAAAAAAACAACAAAACATTTTTTAACTGAAACCGGGAACCAAAAATGTAAATAGCGATTTTAACATCAAATGTTTTATTGATAGTACAATATCATCCTAATCTTTGCTTTCTAAAATTAAATCACTGTGTTTCAGTGATAGCAGAAAACTTTGTGTGTATGTTAAAAAACAAATAACCGCCGGGCGTTGGTGGCGCACGCCTTTAATCCCAGTACTCGAGAGGCAGAGGCAGGCGGATCTCTGTGAGTTCAAGGCCAGCCTGGGCTACCAAGTGAGTTCCAGGAAAGGCGCAAAGCTACACAGAGAAACCCTGTCTTGAAAAACCAAAAAAGAAAAAAAAAAAAAAAAACAAATAACAACAACAACAATAAAAAACAAGCAAGCAAGCAAACAAACACAAACTCCTTGAAATTCACAATTTGCAACCGTCTTTTTCAGGCCTGGTTAATTGATACTGTCTGGCCCGACAATGCCCACAGTGCTCAGTACTCAGGGTGTATGTCAGACCGAGACTGCACTGAAGATTTACAAGGCGGAAGCAGCAGATACTGTTGGAAAGGCCTCAGAGTCATCACACTCAAATTTCAATTATGTTTGGTTCTTGACATCTTCAAAACCTTTCACTTGTTACCAAATACTTTGTGACCCTCCACATCCTGTTGTGACGGGTTCTTTCAGCCTGAGACTCTGTCGGCCGAGGAACTCTCTGGAGCTCATGACTGAGTCTGAAGGCTAGTTTCTCTCCACTAAACGGTTCTTCTTATTGGTTCTACTATGGGGGAAAAGAGAGTATTATGGCTGTTTTCTGTGATAATAGATGAAAAGCCTCAATTTACTTTTGTATTTGCTATTGTAAGTTCAGTTTTGCCCTTTCTGCCTCTTCGTAATTCCAGGCATATCACCATGAAGTTACATAATGATCCATTACTTCTGAACATCAATAATTCCCAGCCCTAAATTCTTTTGGGTCTCATTTTTCTCCAGTCTCATTGAGCAGCCACATTATTTACTAAAGCAATCTGACATTAGTTTTATCACCTGCTTTTATACATGTTCCATGTTGGTCAGGACATACAATGTGCATGTCTCACTCTCAGGTTTTGGAAATTGTTCTGTATCCTTACATACGTTTGCCTTTTAAAATTCTTGAGAGTTCAAAAATAACATCTATTTTATGTATACATAATTCTATAGCATACACAATGTGATTGAGCTAATTTATCATATTTGAGGCCTCATGCTTACTTTCTTCATGTCTATTGATCTGA
Source organism: Peromyscus nudipes (assembly GCA_902168325.1). NCBI lineage: Eukaryota > Metazoa > Chordata > Mammalia > Rodentia > Cricetidae > Peromyscus > Peromyscus nudipes. The sequence goes on along the minus strand of CABHPH010121128.1, from coordinate 4,551 downwards.
AAGAGTTTTTATAATCCCAGTATAAACGTCTTTGTCATGTTTTCATTAAACTTGGTTATTTGGTGATGAGCATGACTATTACATCAAATGTTCACTTTATCTAAGGGAAATGTCACTCTTCAGTCCTCTTAATATTGTGTAGCCCGAATTATGTTCATGGCCTTAGAATATTTTCCTTGGTGAAAACTCACTGGGAAATTTTCTGCCTTTATTTTCCATGATACAGTATCAGCTTGTATTTTGAATGTGTGTAGTCAATAAATGCAGATGGACTGCTAAATATAAAAAGCTAAGCTACTTAGCCCCAATTCACCACTGTTGTTAATTTGTTTGAACTTGTTTCTGACATCTTATTTGATGTTTGGTATTTACAATGCTCACATTTTCTTTTTAATTATCCACTATTTTCCGGGTTACACTCTTCACTCTGTGTACATACAAAGGGTTTACAGTCTCTTTCCACAGCAGTTCCCTGCTTCAGGCTTTACTACAGTTGCAGAATTGGGTTTGTGCAGAATCTCCATTTGAGCTGTTTTCTGTTTCCTCACAGACGTAGCCTGCCATCTTGAAGCCAGATGTCTTCCACAGACATACGAAGTTACACATGATCTTTGGGGGAGATACATTTTTTTTGATATGTCAGCAATCATTTATGGCTTTAAACTTCCTCTCATGCAATTCTGTTTCCCTTTCCCAGTGCTATGCTGCATTCACTGTCTAATTGCTGATCTGGTAAAAATTGGCAATGTGATAAGATGGAAATCCCCTACCAACCCAGTACAATATGGATTCAGAGCCAAAACTCCATACACCATGAAGGAAATAGCCCAGCAGTTCATTTAGCACAGACTTTTTGAGTAATTTGACTGCTTGGTGCTTACTTGAAATTCAATAAGATGGTACTTCAAGGAAAATATAATTTGCAGCTAAATTATATTTATAAGGGTGAAAGTGAAAATTACCTTTATAATTTTAACCCAAAATTCAGAGATTCAAGATACGTTTACTAGGTACCTATTGTGGTCCAGGGACTAGCTGGTTGTACAAAGGTAGACAAAACAACAGCTAATTATGACTTTAAGCAAATCAGCAAAGAGAGATGCCCCAAGAGAGATGAACTATTTTTAGGTTGTTTTTCTATCCTCTTTTTAGACAGATGGCAAAACCCCCAGCAGAATCACTGTGGAAACTGCTTTCTCTCTATAAAGGGTAGGATTAGAGACCCTAGTAGCAAAGCCTTGTTTAAATCAGTTGCCTGGGACAAGATAAAGCAATTGCATTTTTGTTGTTTTTTTAGGTGTTACAAAAAAAAGTGAACTTCTAAAGAAATAGATTTCCCAGAAATGAGAAACACACACACACATACACACACACACACACACACACACACACACACACGCACACGCACACGCACACGCACACGCACATGCACACGCACACATGAATATACTTTAAGGAAAACAAAACTTGCTGCAAAATTATATATGAGAGTGACTGCTAAAATTTTGACCCCAAACTCAGAGATTTAAGACACATTTACTGGGTACCTACTGCGGTCCAGGAACTACCTGGTTGTACAAAGGCAAACAAACAAAAGCCAATTGTAATGACTTTAAACAAATCAGCAAACAGAGATACATGATATATATGTATATATATATATATATATGTATATATATCTGTACATATCCCAAGATCCTTTACCACACTCCTAAAGTAAATGTATTTATCTCCGTTACTAAAGTTATACTTACATATGTGAATAGAACTGTTCTAAGGCACATTTAATTAGCAAATTGTGCAGAATAAAATGGTGACAGGTAGGCTATGCCTTGCATTGATGAAAGATGTACCTTCCATATGAGATTATGAATAGCTATGAAAAGAGGAACCATGTATTTGCTGACATGAACAATTAATTAAATGAGTGTCATTAACAAATAATTAAGCCAGTAAGACTAAAGTCAAGATCATCAATCATTTAAATTAATTATGACAATGATGCTAATAAGAACTTTTGCTTTTGAATTTGAGTGAACATTTTGGAAAAAAAAATATATGTCTATCACCCGTCAGAGTAGTGGTTCCCAGAACCTAGTTTGGATCAGAATCTTTAAAAAAAAATTACAGCCGGGTGGTGGTGGCACACGCCTTTAATCCCAGCACTCGAGAGGCAGAGCCAGGCGGATCTCTGTGAGTTTGAGGCCAGCCTGGGCTACCAAGTGAGTTCCAGGAAAGGCGCAAAGCTACACAGAGAAACCCTGTCTCGAAAAACCAAACAATAAATAAATAAATAAATAAATAAATAAATAAATAAATAAATAAATAAATAAATAAAAATTACAAATTTAGGGTTCTACTTCCAGAAATGTAAGGTCATTGGTAGCAGGGGATTGGCTATATGGTATTTCAGGAATATGGCATAAGAAGTAATACACTACAGAGAATTCCACACCTACCAGAGATATTTGTACCCCCATATTCATTGATTGATACTCTACTCGATTTAGCAAGGAAATAGAACCAATCTAGGTGTTCATCAACAAGTGGATGGACAATGATAATCTGGTACATATGTGAAATGGAATACTATTCAGCTCTAAACAAAAATGAAACCAGAAAATTATAGGGAAATAGACTGAGTTTCTCAGAAAGAAAAAAAAATGCATGTTCTCCCTCATATGCAGGTGTACATATGTAAACACATATATGTATGGGTATAATATAATGTTTAGAAAGGAGAACAGAAAATGGCAATGAAAAATAAGACAAAATTTTTAGTAACGAGTTCACCTATATTTTGTAATTGGTGTAAGTCCTTTGAAAAATAAATTCTTAAAGGGGCAGTGTCCATTTGTGAGTCCAGAGGGGCTTCTGCCTTTCTGGGAGATGTGACTTTTAAATTAAATTTTTCAGTGTGAATATTCCAGTTGGTTGTAGTTCTTTGTCAGCACTGTTAAACTAAGTGCATTTCATTCTTTAAGGATGAGTGTAAGATGTCTAAATAATAGTGTGAAGTTTGTTAGAAATATGATTAAAATAATCACAAGTCTGAAATCGCTGAGCATTTCTGGAAATGCTGATTTATTTTCTCTAATTCTCAGAGTAACATGAGAAGAATTTGAAAACACTGAGAAACTTGTTTGTTTGTTTGTCGTTAATGTATGTTATAACTCTAAATTATATCACTGAGGATGAATAAGCATACTTTGCTTTTTTTTAAAAAAGTAAGAACCAAATAGGAGAAGAAAAAAATTACACACAGATTAAAAAGCAATAAGGATGCTATCTTTTATGAGTTAGCATTTATTTGATTTTTCAACTTCCATAAGAAGCACATTTTTAAATAGTCATTTTGCTGCTGGGTAATGAGATTCAATTGATAGCCATATGAGTAAATCTGTAGTCCAATAAAACTGCTATAAAATAGGCTAATATAAGTATCTTTTAGATTGGTCTCCTAACCCAATTATAAAATCATGTAGTAATTCTGAACCTCCTTCCACTGCAGCTCCAGAGAAACAACAAAGAGAACATGGTAAGGACAGAAGAGATGCACAACAGGCCTCTGGAGTGGAGGCAGTAGAGGAGGGCATCGATTCTAGATGATAGCCAGGCCAAGGGACACCTGAGTGATCGTGGGGGAATCGTGTTTTATTTTTCTCCACCACTGACTTGCTACACAGAAGATGAAGGTGTCTCTAAGAAATGCTTCCGATCAGGAAAATAGAAATGCTTTAAGTCACCAAATTATCTGAAATACCAAAAATGGAGACTGATAGAGCCTTAAACTTATGACACATTTCCTGGACTCTGTGGGGTAGAAAGCAAGCAATCTAAAAGGAAAATCAAAACTACGCTGTGCACAGTCCCAGGAAATTAACCACATTTGGACAGAAAGTCCACAGTGCACACACCAAAATCACCCAAGGCCCATGACCCACAGCTGATCTCATGGGGATTTGTACTGTCTGGGAAGGTGATACTATAGGCCTAGCATCACAGCTCAGCAGAAATTGGACCCTAGCAACCAATGATGAGCCACCACAGAGGATTGGAAAGAAGAGCTAAAACGTGCAGTCACCAACACTGAAGCTTAACTATATGAAGCTTATCTATATGCTTAAATATATAACTAACTTCCTTTCCTTGCAAAAAGATAACATGTTAGGAGAAAAATCTATAGGGGTAAATAATTTTCTTCCATTTTACAGTTTAGAGAGGACCAATTCTAATTCACAATGAAGACCCATGAAGAAATAAATATCCTCATTGGAAAGTCCTGGAAGGCTGGGCTGTAAGGACAACATGAACTACAGGTAACTTACACTTATTGAATTGTCAGATAGCAAAATTTGAGTAGAATAAAAAGGTAGAAACCTTCTTAAGGAATGCTAACATCATCATAAAGATTTAATAGAAACAGTAAGTTTGCTCATACACAAGAAAATATAACCAAAGCCAAGGGCAAGCAGGCAGTAAAGAATCAAATGTCATCCTGATATTTTCAGTATCGGGGAAAAAATTTAAATAATTACAAAATTATTGGAA
>CABHPH010121127.1:17507-30661 GCA_902168325.1 Peromyscus nudipes | reverse complement strand
AGAAGAAGAAGAAGAAGAAGAAGAAGAAGAAGAAGAAGAAGAAGAAGGACTGCTATTTGAAATTGTGGAGTTTTGACTTGTTTTTAAGGTTGACGAGGTTAATTTACATTTTTAAGAACCAGTAAACAAGAAGACAAAAATATGACCATGACAAACCACCTGCAGGCCACAGCTGGCCTCCAGCCCACCAGTTTGCAACTGCTTGCTGTCTCGGAAAAATGGGCAGACCTGACGCAGGGAAGTCTTTTCTTGGATGGAAGCAGTGGATGGTGCAGACCCCAGGCAGAGATGCCTGTGACTCACCTGGAAAAGCTTCTGGAGTCTTTGCTAAGCACAAGGGCTCTCCACCAGCAGCCAGCCCAGCATTCCTGCAGTAGGGTGGGTTTGCTGAGAATCTGCTGGCTGAATCTTGTGTAGGATCTGAGTATTGTTTGGAAGTTTATAGTCTTAGTAAGTTTGCCCCAGTTGTTTCCCAATTTGTATCTTTTCCACCCTTGGTTTTTGTTTGTTTGGTTTGGGTTTTTTTGTTTGTTTGTTTGTTTGTTTTTAGGGTTTTGTAGGGGGAGGGGGCAAACACAGCAAAATAATCAAATGGCATCTCTGCTGTAGGATTCTAGATTGAATAGAGTTCTCCAGACAATGTAGTCCCAGACAGGCTCCCTGTAAAACCACAAGAGTGCTCTCCAAATCTTAAAATGAGGACACTCTAGAGTGTCCAACGATAGGTTGAGAATCACATTGAGTTCGTACAGGGCTCCAATTAAATATGTAGTGATTATGATTATTATTCGTAATAATAGCTGTGGTTGTAAACATCTGTGTATAAATAGTAGAGTAACACCCTAGAATTACACAGAACTCTTGCTGGGCATTCTGGAACATGTTACCCGTGAGTCTCAACCATCAGGGACTCTGCCGACCCGCAAATCTGTTCAGTACAGCTGCGCGGAAGGTTAACAGGAAATTCCAGTGGGAGTAGCATAGTTCTGAGAATTTGATGGAGAGTTGTTTTTGTTTTGTTTCGTTTTTCCTGGGGAAAGGACCTCTCAGAAAGTGACTTCACCTGGAAAAACCTGAGACTATGGGAGGCCACATAACAACCTTTGACCTCCCCAAAATAGGAGGTAAGTTTCTTAAAACTGAGTAGGTAGGATGGTTCAGTATGTGGAAGTACCTAACAAGCCTCACAACCCTGGAACTCACAGTGAAATGAGAGAACTCCAGAAAATTGTTCTCCACATGTTCTCCTGTGGCACCCCATGCCCCCATGGCACCCCGTGCTCCCGTGGCACCCCGTGCTCCTGTGGCACCCTGTGCTCCTGTGGCATCCACACACCCTAATTCATATACATATATCATATACACATAATAATAATAATAATAATAATAATAATAATAATAATAATAAAGTTAATGATTTTCTTCAAACCCTAACAAAGGGTGTCCATCCACGTGGAAGGACAGAAAGACATCTATATGATTTCATCCTAGCTAAACTGCCTTCATATCATGGAACACACATCCTGAGGGGTGCAAAGTTTGCAGGCAGTGCCCAGGGCAGAAAGACCTCAGAATCCATTTCACCGAATTCAGCTCTCTCTTCTGCATTTCCTACTCCTCCTTGCTGATTAGATCTGGCACATTCTGCATTCAATACCACTTCATCACCGCATGGCATGAACACTTCTAGAGTCGCGAAGCAATGGCTGAAGGAAGCAACCTTTATGGGTTACACCGAACCAGCAAAGCCACGTATAGCAGCAGGGAATGCATCTTCCTTCATCCAGGAGCCCATCGTTCAGGTTAAGAATTAGTAAACACACTTATTTGAATTCTAAAATCAAGTCAGGCTTTATATTTATGTGTAATTTGTCTAAAACAGGATCTTTCTGTTGACTGAATCATTGGCTATTTGGCTTGATCACAAAGCCTGGCTTTAATGGACAATTACATTATATAGGAGAACTTTTCCATAAATAGAAGGTTCCATTATGCAAGTTGTTGTTGTTGTTGTTTTTGCTCTTTTTTGGGAGGGGAGCTGTAACCAACTCCCAAATAAATCACACATGGAAGCTTATTCTTAATTATAAATGCCTGGCTTTAGCTTGGCTTGTTTCTTGCCAGCTTTTCTTAACTTAAACTATCCTGTCTATCTTTGGCTTTGGGGCTTTTCTCTTTCTCTATTCCTGTACACTTTTTCTTTCCTTCTTACTCTGTGTCTAGTTGTGTAGCTATGTTGCTGGCCCTTAGAGTCCTCCTCCTTCTCTCAATCCCAGATCTCTCTTCCCAGATTTCTCCTTCTATTTCTTTTCTCTGCCTGCTAGCCCCACCTATCCTTTCTCCTGACTTGCTATTGGCTGTTCAGTTCTCCATTAGCCCATCAGGTATTTTGGACAGGCACAATAACACAGCTTCACAGAGTTAAACAAATGCAACATAAAAGAATGTAACACATATTTGCATAATTAAAACACATGTTCCATGGTATAAAAAATGCAATACATCTTAAAATAATATTCTACAACAGCAAGTAAAATTTTTAAATGAAAATATATTTACATAAGGATGACCCCACCTTGGACTGCTGGCAGTGGGCCAGAGGGTGCCTGGACTGGTCTACTCTGGTGACCGGTCTAGTGAATACCCTAACTGTCATCATAGAGCCTTTGTCCAGTGACTAATGGAGGCAGATGCAGAGATCCATGGTCAGGCACCAGGCTGAGCTCTGGGAATCCAATCGATGAGAGAGAGGAGGGATTCTGCAGGTGGGGGACATTGAGATCATGATGGGAAGACGTGCAGAGTTGACCGGCCACACTAGTGGAAGCCCATGAACTGTAGACTAGTGGCAGTGGAGCCCCCATGAGACTAGACTAGGCCCTCTGGATACGGAAGACAGTTGTTTGGTTCAAACTGTTTGTGGGGCACCCAGGCAGGGGGATCGGGATCCGTCCCTGGTGCATGGGCAGGCTTTTGGGAATTCGGTGCCTGTGGCGTGACGTCTTGCGCAGCCTTGGTGCAGTGGGAAGGGTCTTGGACCTGCCTAGGCTCAGTGTGCCAGGCTGTGCTGACTCCCCAGGGGAGACCTTGATTTGGGGGATGTGGGGATGTAGGGTTGCTTGGGAGGGAGGGCTGGGGGGTGGGAGGAGGAAGAAGGTGGGATCTGTGGGTGGTATGTAGAGTGAGTAGAAAATTTCTTAATAAAGAAAAATAAAAAAAAGAAAATATATTTAAAGCATCCATGCAAGAAGAAATATTACCTTTGTAACATTGCACTTTTGATTAAGAAAATAGAGAAAGGGCTGGTTATATGGCTTAGTAGGTAGAGTTGCTTGACCCCAAGTCTGAGGACCTGAATTTGATTCCTGGAGCCTAAATGAAGAGTACTGACTTTGGAACACAGGTGGTTTGCTGACCTCCAAACATCTTCCCCACCTGAAATAAAATTAACAATACAATTTGAAAAAGAGAACATACATATTGGTCTGGGGATGTAGCTCAGCTACATGAAGAGTGTTCACCATGCATATACAAAACTCATCAGTTTTGTAGTGAATTCAAGGCCAGCCTGAGCCACACAAAATCTCTCAAAGAGTTACAGATGCTAAATCAAAAATGAAATTAGATCTAGAATTATTTCAGGACTACATGCTGATTAAAAAGCACCCATAGATAAATAAAAATTGTAGGCTGTTGAAACATTACAGGTAAACAGAACACAGCTTCTCATTCCATCTGTGATCTGAGTAGCACACCAAGACACTGGAAACATGACAACCAGAATGCAGAATTAGAAGAGGTCCTGGATAACTGACATTTTTGCTGAGTTTTAAGGAATTCCTTGGACTTTAAGAGACAGAAAGGTATAAGAACAGCTTACCAAAGCCATAGAGTTAGGAAATTTAAAGGAATGTTGGAGAAATAAAAAGTAGATGTTTTGACCGACAGAATATGGGAGTGAGCAAAAGTAGAGATTAAGTAGGGAACAACAAAGCACAATGCTGGTTGTGAGCAGTGAAAATGGCAGCATCAGCAGGGGACTCTGCAGTTCAGCACCAGCCATATTGTCCAGAAGTCCGTGGGTGAAGAAGACGACCTGACAGGTGCTTGACATCAGTCCAGGGAAAAAAGAGGCCTGAGCACCTGGAATAGATGGGGAGAGCTCTTTGGGCTCTGAAGATGGAAAGAAAACAAGCAGACCTTGAGTTTAATACTGGTCAATAGTAGGAAATAACTATGGACTTCAAGCCTGGGATAAATGGCCAAAGGGTCAGATCTACCTGGAGCCTTACTAAGGTTTTTGGCATGAAAGGGCGAGGGGTTCATCAAGCCAGTAAGTGTATACTAAGATGGGTATGCTTCAAAGCTGGCGATGATGGAGAGTGAGCCTGAAGATTAGCAATCAACCCCATAGAGCCCTTCTTGGCCCCACCTCCAGAGTCACATGTTACCAGGAAGGATGGGCCCTGGGCATCAGGATTTTTAGAAAGACTTCTCAAGGAGCCTTAATTGTGGAACAGCACAAGCTGAAATCCACCATATTAGAAGGAAGGGGCATGTTAAAGATAGAGAAAGATCAAAGTAGCAAGACTACACTTTGGAGGCTGGCGCAGAAAGATGGGTCAAGAAGGAACAAAGTTACCGAGAGTGGACACTACAGAGCCATGTCATCCTAGGGAAGGGACATTCCAACAAGTGTGGAATGACTGCTAGCATCCACACCTGCGACAGTGTCACTTGGGATGGGAACCAACTGTTTGGATTATTGGAGAATCCAGAAAACCTCGGATAAGGAGGCAGGAGCTGTGGTAACAGGGAGGATGCTCTCAGCTGGTAAGGCTGAACAGAAGGTGGTAACCACTGAGAGTGGACAAACAGGGTGTGTGGGTGCAAGAAGTCCCAGAGGAAGTGGAGGGCAGGAAGGAGGACGGGCTCACACAGGGGTGGGGAAATGTTGAAGACAGTAAAACCTAACATCTGGAGAAACACTGGGGCAAGGAAAAGGAACCATGAGATTAAAGGAGCTCGTGCCGAATGCCCATCCTGTCATAGAGAAGGAATTTGCTTGTACATTACAGATGCAACACTGGAGAAGAGAAAAGAATGGGAATGTTTCCTAGGAGTCTTTCTTATTTCTTATTTATTTATTGTTCATTTGTTTGTTTCTGGACAGGTTTCTCTGTGTAGCAGCCTTGGCTGCCTGGAACTCACTCTGTAGACCAGGCTGGCCTTGAACTGAGATCTGTCTGCCTCTGTCTCCTGGGTGCTGGGGTTAAACATGTGCCACCAAGCCTGGCTTCCTAGAAGTCTTAATCAAGAGAAAATAAGTACAAGCAGGAGAATAATAAAAGAATGAGGACCTTCTGGAGTTAAAGTGTAGATAGAGCTAGAAGTCAATTCCAGGTTTGCCTTAGGACAAAGCTTGGGTTTTGTTTTGTTTTGTTTTGTTTTGTTTTGTTTTGTTTTGTTTTGTTTTGTTTTGGGGGGTTGGGTTTTGGGTTTTGGGTTTTCAAGACAGGGCTTCTCTATATAACAGCCTTGGCTGTCCTGGAACTCACTCTGTATACCAGACTGGCCTCAGACTCACAGAGATCTTGCCTGCTTCTGTCTCCCAAGTGCTGGGACTAAAGGCATACACCACCACTGTGGAGCTTGGCATTTTCTAAATGCTCTACATAAAGATACTGAGTAAATGAATGTTCTTTGAAATACCTCCTGTGAGCAGCAAGAGATCTCAAGCCGCTGCTTATCTGTAAGGTTTCAGAAGCTGGAGATTCTCTCCCTAAGAGCCAAACATGTGAAGGCCTTACCTGGCCTTAGAATGACTGAGTTATTGCTCTGGATATTAGAGCAACGGAACCCTTCCAACAGGACATTGTGAATACTTCCATTTGGTCCTCATGCTATGTTAAATGGGAATAGAAAATATTTTTTCAGACATGGAAAGACTGTATGCCTTGAGATGAACCAGAGTCACACAGCTACTAAGAAGCACAACACACAGCTTCTAAATCTGAAGCCAAGAAGAAAGGCCAATGGAAAGAGGGGCCTGAGCACTGGGCAGGAAGCAGGGACAGTAAGTGAAGATGAAGAACTCCAGAAATGGGTGAGGGGTGTGGTGGGTTGCAGGGACTCACAGAAACACCACTTAGAAGGGAACATGAGCAGAGGGATCCCAAGTGGTATAGTTCCAAATGTGAGGGCCTTCTGAAGTCATGTGATAAGAATGACTCCTACCTAAAGAGTGAAATGAATTAATGAAAGCACATTGCACTTAAAAATATCTTCCAATGTTTGTCTTCAGGCAAAGGCCACATGCAGTAGAGCAAGTCCGCTGAGCCGCTGAGGAGGGGAGTGTCATAAGCACATTGCAGAAGGCAGCAAAGCTTGGAGAAAGGTGACTGCCTAAAACATGGGCACTACCAGAAAAAAAATGAAATAAAATAAAAGAGCCAAGTCATTTTCCCAGTCCGTAACAAGTTATTCAAACTGTGGCATGTACTTTAACTAAAGACCTGGAGTAGAAAGATAACCATACATAGAAAGAGTGCCTCAAATAAGATACCGCCACCGTATGCCACAGGTATCCATCTGCCCTTCTCAACTTTTAAAGAGGCAAAGGAAAATAAGACTTAGGGGTCTTATTTCCCACAACTTCTATACTACTTAAAAATACTCCCAGCACTGGGTAGTAGCAGCACATGCCTTTAATTCCAACACTTGGGAGGCAAAGGCAGACGGATCTCTGAGTTCCAGGACAGCCAGGGCTACACAGAGAGACCTGTCTCACCAGGAAAAAAAAGGAAGAATACTTCAGTTCTTGCTTCTGCAACTGGACTTCCAACTCCAAGATGCCCTTAAAGTACGTTGCAGCAACTGAGCAAATGAAGCTGCTGTAAGACAAGGGTGAGAGCATGCAAATGGACTCTCACACCTGTACACACAAGACAGACTTGCATGAACAGACATGCAGGTCAGTATGCACACATCCAGGGACTCCACTTTTAATATTCATGACTAACTAGCAGATATACTCAAAGCACATAAAATATTCAGTTTACTCACTTTAAAAGCAGGTGCATGTGCAGCCATCTTTCAGGCTGAGACCAGTTGAGGGTAATTTAGTTGAACCTGGTGGAGTAAATATCTCACAGGTATATTTACCAATACTAGTATTACAAATGGAAAAGCATATAAACACTGGCAGTAGCACCCAGGAATGCCCACATGTTCCTAGGCATTACACATCTGTGGGGACTGAAACCCCAGCAATGAACTACACCAGCAGGGAACCAAGAGACAAAAGACAAGCCACACCAGGGGGGGCACCAGGTGGGAAAAGGTATCAGGGAAAGCTCCTCAGGAGAAATTTGGGCCCCTGTTAAAATGGGGATGCCAAGGAGTCCCACAGCACCCCCATAGTAGAAAGGCCTGCAGAGTCCAGGCTTGAAGCCAGGGTAATCAAAGACTGTCTTAAAGATCTAGACCTGAATATTCAGGTTTCAAACTGAATGCTATGGTCTGGCAAATGTTTCAACCCCAGGCAAAGCAGATGGGTTAGTCTCCCAGCCTAGAGGGAACAGACAGAGCCTGGAAAGCACAGCTCAGGGGCTCTGACAGAAGCCAGTCACCCAGGATGCATAGGATCAGAGAAAGTGTGCTAGCAGGAAGTTGAGAGCCCAAGAACATAGGGAATAACAGGCCTTGTCCAAGACTTGAGCTACACTCAAGCTGCGGACCTGTGTGGGGCATGCTAAGGAGGGAAAGAAGTCTGGCGTCAGTTCAGAGGTTATTGATAGACAAGATTAATATACTACACTTATATAGATATAGAAAGAAGCTGTGAGACGACGCTGATCCAGCTGCCACTGCCTCTTTATCCACAAGCGAGATGAGAACCAAACTTCAGCCAAGCTTCTCAGTGGCTCACTGCCAGCTCTGCCCAGACCAAGAGAGAGAGCACCTCCCCCCCACCCCCTGCCCCCAATCCGGTCATGTCTCTCCAGAGAAGACTATACACATTGGGCCAAGCCATCCTTTACTATAGACCTGCATCACAATTCCGACAACATTTCTCCCCTTTTTGTCTAATTAAGAAGGAAGGTTCTAATCCTAACATAATAAAAACAACATGCAATAAGAACTATTATCAAGTATTGTCTAGAAGAAGGGAAAGGTAATAATCAAAAAATGAAACTACATAAAAAAGAACAATTATCAAGTAAGAAACACATTCTAGATGTCCAGACCATAGGTAACAGGCAATTTTATAGAGATTACCTCAACAGCTGTCCTTTCCTGAATAATTTAGGCATGTACCTGGCTGGAGTGGTGCAAGAGGTTAGACCATCTCAGCTAGCCTCAGAATTGTCCTGAGAAATTTGTAGTCCAAAGCTGATCTTTGGGTGGTGTCTATTGGCTAATGGCATTAATACAATCCAGGTAGAATTGTTGTTGTGGGGCCCCATCATTGCTGTGGAATGTCGTTCTGTATGCTGTGAATATGTGTTGCTCTGATTGGTTGATAAATAAAATGCTGATTGGCCAGTAGTCAGGCAGGAAGTATAGGTGGAACAAGCAGATGAGGAGAATTCTGGGAAGAGGAAGGGCTGAGTCAGGAGTCACCAGTCAGACACAGAGGAAGCAAGATATGAAGGCAGAACTGAGAAAAGGCACCAAGTCATGTGGCTAAACATAGATTAAAAATTATGGGCTAATTTAAGTGTAAGAGCTAGTCAGTAATAAGTCAGAGCTAATGATTGAGCAGTTATAATCAGTGTAAGCCTCTGTGTGTTTACTTGGGTGATGTGAGTGGGAGAGATTTGCCCCAACCATAGGCTGGCAGGGGCACAGGAAAACTTCTAACTACACATCATCCTTTTGAAAACATCAGAGATCGCTATTAGGAAAGTTTCTTCTTCACTGTGGAAAACCTAAACATTATTAATATCAAAAGAGAAAGTTTACATTTTAAGATAGTATTATACATAAAGAAAAGTTCTGAAGAATCGAAATAAGTTTGAGAGGAAAAAGATTGGTGACAACAATAGTCCCTAGATTTTGCTTTTCTTCTGTCCCAACCAGGTGACCCTTCTGGTATGAGACACAGACTCTGAATTTTCTTTTAACAACACTCATGGGTTTAGAGAAGGAGAAAGCCACACTCCAACTCCAAAGCCAGCTTTAGTTTTTAATTGAGTTGGGACTACAAATATTTCAAGAAGTAAAGAGAGTTTACCCTGTAGAAACTAATTATACTATCATGACAGATTGTTTCTTTTCTTGGTAATTTTTTCCAGACAGTTCTCCCTTCTTCTTTAGATGTCTATCTGTCCAAAGATCCTTGATATCCTTAAGATGGATATTTTTATTCTCCTATAAAGACAAAAACAGAACCCTGCCCTGACCCTAATTTGGTGAGGGTTTTTTTTTTCTGACATGCTGAATCTTCACATTGGTTAATGAACAATCCTTTCTCCTAATTAAGAGGTCTCTCCAAATCAAATCTTCATTAATTTTGATTGTATTCATAGCTTTTCTGCTCCTGTAGAAACAAAAACAAAACCCCTTCCCCATTGTAACACATATCCTGGCTTCCATTCTGAGGTCAGCACATCTTTAAAGCATACAGGCTGATTTAATTCAGTAGTTTTTTCTACTGTCCAATGTCTCTCCGCAGCTGTCATTCCTTTCTCATTAGCATTTAGAAAATTTAAAGTTAGTAAGGCACTATGCAATCTATCTGGGAGGAGGGGGTCTTTATTATCCCTTTCTGTTTATTTAGCATCTTTTAAAGTGTGATTAGATCTTTCCATAACCACTTGTCCTGTTGGATTGTGTGATATGCCTGGAATATGCTTTATATTATAATATTTAAAAAACTGTTTCATTTTACTAGAGACATATGCTAGAGCGTTGTTAGTCTTAATTTGTACAGGTATACCCATGATGGCCATAACTTCTAGCAAGTGTGTAATTAGAGAATCAAATCAACCTTTTAGAACTCAAAGCTGTTGTCCATTGAAATCCTGAATAGGTATCAATGGTATGGTGTACATATTTCAAGTTTCCAAATTCCCAAAAGTGAAACACATCCATTTGCCAAATTTCATTTCTTTGAGTACCCTTTGGGTTACTTCCTGCAGGTAATGGAGTTTGATTAAAAAGGAACAAGTAGGACATTTCCTTACCATTTCCTTGGCTTGTTGCACTGGGTCTTTTAATTGCTCTGGGGAGGAGTTTCCCCCATGGTGACAGGGAGTGACGGAACCAAGTTTGACATGGGGGCCTGCAAAAGGTCACCCAATGTGTTTCCCAATGGTAAAGGGTTTCCTTGCCTGTCCCTTGTTGATCTGCATTCATTGGTCCAATGCTATCATTTGCCACATCTTCTGCATAATCCAGAAGGTTGAGCCTTAGGTTCAGGTTATCTCCAGAAGAGACATTGTTTCTAGGAACACCCTGCCTACAATTTCTTCTTAGATGACCTTGTTTACCACAATTAAAACATTTGACATTTTGATTTTTCCTTAAGCCTTTGCAAATCACCTCTCCTATCCAAATATCATCATAGTTAAGAGACTCAATATTGACTGTGTGTTGGATGCATTCTTCCATGGATGCTGATCTCATCTTTAAAGGCCCAGTTATCTTTTTATATTATAAATTATCATTTTCAAAAGCCAAAGATTGAATTAGTACTCATCTAACTTCTGGATCTGAAACCATTCTATTTATAGCTGAAGTCAATCCTTGTAAAAATTCAGTGAAGGGTTCTTTTAGACCTTGTATCAATTTAGTTGTGGAGACCCACAGAGGTCTCCTAGTTAGACCTTACTCAGGGTCAGAGAATCTGAGCTTGCTCTATCCAGGAGGGCTGCAAAAAGGAGATGATTTGACCACAGTCGTGATTACCAGGTGTTTGGAAGGATCTACACTGTACGGTGTGCTTTGATCTTATAAGGGGGAAGGTGCTGTGGGATGTTCTGTATGTTAAATGTGTTGCTCTGATTGCTTAATAAATAAAACACTGATTGGCCAGTAGCCAGGCAGGAAGTATAGGCAGGACAAGGAGAGAGGAGAATTTGGGGAAGTGGAAGGCTGAGGCAGAGAGACGCTGCCAGCCGCCGCCATGACAAGCAAGATATAAGGTACCGGAAGGCCACGAGCCATGTGGTAACTTATAGACTAATAGACATGGGTTAATTTAAGATAGAAGAATTAGATAGCAAGAAGCCTGCCACAGCCATACAGTTTATAAGCAATATAAGTCTCTGTGTGTTTACTCGGTTGAGTCTGAATGGCTGTGGGACTGGCGGGTGAGAGAGATTTGTCCTGACCATGGGCCAGGCAGAACCAGAAAAACTCTAGCTACAGGAAGGCCTTTTGCCTCACCCCTTGGCATTATTATAAAAAGCCCTTTTGAATAAATTAAGTGGCTGTTGGGTATTGACCCAAGCCCTCCCAAAGCTATCCTGTGTTTCTGTCTTTCTTCTCATCAGTTAGGTCTCTCTTTCTATGTGATATTTCCTCATTCCTCTCTCCTCCACCTAAGAACCCTTCAAAAGGTGGGATCAGGCTCCCACAGATGGCATCAGAATGTGGAACTTAGGTTCAGAGGATAAAGAGAAGGAACATCATGAAGCAGAGGGAATGCCCAGTAATGAATTAAAGGAGGCAGTGATATTCTAATCTTTGGGAGTAAAAGTGTAAATATAAAGCAGAGTAGTTAAAGTTAGGCTGCAGCAAGTATTTCTCTTTGTTTTTATCTATTTACTATGTTAAGTTTAAAGTTGTAAAAAAGTTTTGGTGAAGGTGGAGAATATAGGCTTTAGGTCTAGGAATATGGTGAAGGTTTATATAAAGTAATTTAGGGTAGAGTAGTTTTTCCCCAAGCATGGATGGGACTTGGAATGCAGAAAGCAGCACCTGGGACCTAGCAGGCACTGTGAACTTAGCAGTCCAAGCAGCTTCAGAGGCTTCAGAAGCCTCCAACAATTGTAGATGCAGACAGCCAGTGCAGGCAGCAGGGTTCTACACACTTTCTGCCATGGCTGAGTCACAGTGAGGAGAATATGGTCAGCCAGCCAGAGAGATATGGTTTGAGGCTACGTACAACCTTGACATGCCACACAGAGGCACCGCACAGTGAGAGAGGTGAATGGCAGGCAGCAGCAGTGGCTTGGAGTGCAGCAGAAACTTTGAACCCCAGCAGCGAGAGCAGGTCTGTCACCTGGAGCCAGGGTCCCTGAGGTGAGAGCTCAGCAAGGGATGCCCCAGCAGAGTGTGGGTAGAGAATCACACAGGCAGCTGGAAAGTGAGAGTATAGGGTGATATGGTAGCTGTGTGAGAGACAAAACCTCCAGAGAAAGATTCCTGCAGGACATACGTCAGGCAGGCCAGGGAACAGGTGCCTTTGAGTCTGCATGTGTGCGTTTGGGGACACCAAGGTAGGCCTGACTACCTTGAGCAGCAGTGAGTGGGGGAAGCCCTGCAGAGGCCAGATAACATCCCTAAGGGCAGAACCACAGCAGAGTTGGTGTGGGATCTGGGGGAAAAACTGCTGGCTGACAGGAAGCCTGGGTGACATGAGCCATAGTATGGAGAGAGCAGTGGAGGTTTTGAAATCCTCCCTGCAATGAAATGTACAGGGCCTGAGTCCCTAGCAGCAGCAATGGCCAGGCTGAATGGCTAAGACACACTGAAACCCAGGCCAGCCTGAGCTCCCAGCAACAGAGTAAGGTGGAGATGCCCTGAGGGTGGCAATCAGCTCTGCAAGCAGGGTAGCCCACAGAGGCTACTCAGACTCTGAATGCTGTTTGCAGGGACACTGGTGGAGCAGGTAATGTGAGCCAATGAGGCCGCAGCTCATAGTAGCCAGGTTTCCTCCCTTGAGCTCCTGTGGCTCAAGGCAGTTGACAGCCCTCGGGCCTCAGGCCTGGGACTGTAAAAAAACCCATGCAGCACCAGGCAGTGATGGTGCACACCTTTAATCCCAGAACTTGAGAGGCAGAGCCAGGAGGATTTCTGTGAGTACAAGGCCAGCCTGGTCTACAGAATGAAATTCAGGACAGGCACCAAAACAATACAGATAAACTCTGTCAAAAAGAAGAAGAAGAAGAAGAAGAAGAAGAAGAAGAAGAAGAAGAAGAAGA
>CABHPH010121124.1:9672-20982 GCA_902168325.1 Peromyscus nudipes | reverse complement strand
GAAGTGTGTGTGTGTGTGTGTGTGTGTGTGTGTGTGTGTGTGTGTGTGTGTATAGAGTTATTTATTGGAGCATAGACATTACTAAAGAAAATGACATTCTCTCCCCTGCAACTAGTAACTGCCAAGAGTCCCACAGAGAGGGGTGGGCATCATGAGCACCAACAGAAAAATTTAAACTTAAGAACAGTTGAGCTTGATAGATGGTGGTGGCGCATGCCTTTAATCCCAGCACTCAGGAGGCAGAGGCAGGTGGATCTCTGAGTTCGAGGCCAGCCTGAGCTACAGAGTGAGTTCCAGGACAGCCAAGGCTACACAGAGAAATTCTGTCTCAAAAAAATAAATAAATAAAAATAAAAAATAAAAGTTGTGTCTAGAGCAGGCTCCTAAGATTTTTTTTTCATAATTTCTTTTCCGTAGTATTTGGTACCCTCAATTCAACAGGTCTGGAGCAACCTGCTGTGGGAGCAGAGACCAGATTCGGCACTGTGCCTATCAGTTTGTAAACTACAGCATTGAACGCCCCCACAGGAAGAATCAAACCGCAGAGGACTTTGAGCACTTCCTCAGGAACACTGTCCTTGGCTTCCATGTAGCAAAAATGTTCCAGTTCACCCTCAGTCCCATCATTCATGTCTGAGGAAGCAAGCACAGCTACCAGACAGAGTGATGACAGATGTCCAGGCGAGGAGCCATCCCGAGCTGTTGTTTCTCATTCACACGGCCATGTCCCGGATCAAGCAGATGAAAACCAGACCTACCCCCTTCCCCATGTGCTGTGGGTCTTGTTCCTACTGCTGTTGCTGTGACAGCCAAGTGCCAATTATCTCCCAAGCATGAAAGCAAATATTGTGATAGCCCAAGAAGTGTACCAGTGTCAGAAGACTGGTGGCTGCCTGGCCAGCTGCCCATGTGTCTTTATTATAGTAACTAACAGCTCTCCGGAAAGGGGCCCTACTAGGAGTGAAGCTCAGTGCTGACGCCTTCTGAAATTCACATTCTTCGTTTCCCTCTTCTTCGTCTCTCTCTTGGCATTCTGTCTCTGCTCCTTTTAAGTCTGGTGATGGGAGTTTGCTTTTCTTTGTCTAGAATAAGTCCCATCAAACCGTGCACCTAGTCTCAGGACCCAATTTAACATGTGGTTATATGAAGACTCTGAAATCTTGAAGGCCTTACATATTGTCCTGAGTATCAATACTCAGGATTTTGAGAGAAACAGAACCAATAGTGTATAGATAGATATATGGAAGATAGATAGATAGATAGATAGATAGATAGATAGATAGATAGATAGATAGATAGAGAGAGAGAGACTGGAAAGTTCTAAATCTGCAGGGTAGACCAACAAGTTGGAGGCCCACCAGGAGAAGAGCTGAGGTCGCAGCTGGAGTCTGAAGACCGGCTAAAGGCAGAATTTCCTTTTCCTCTAGGAGTCTGGGCCTGTGTTTTCTTAAATCCTTCTGTTTATTGAATGGGACCCACTAACATTGCAAAAGATAATCTGCTTTCCTCAAAATCCACCAGCTTAAAAGTTAACCTCATTCACAAATACCTTCACAGCGACCTCTCAACTAGAGTTTGAATGAGTATCTGGGCACCGTGATTACATTAATTACACGTGTGTCACTGTGAACAAAATAACAGGCAGAAACGTCAGAAGAAAGGTTGGCTTTGCCTCACAGTTTCAAGAGAGTTCAGCCCGTGATAGTGTAGAAGGCATGACAGAACAACTCTGCCTGAGGCAGGAGGGGCCTCGTAGTGAAGGCCCCTTATACCGCAGCACACCAGAACACAGAAAGTGGTCCCAGAACCAGGGATTCAGTCTAACTTTCAAAGGCCCCCAACTTCTACCAGCTAGGCACCACCACAGCCTCCCAAGACATAAGAGTTCACAGCATGAGCCCATGGGAAAAGCACATATTCAAACTATACCAATGGCCCAGTCAACTGCAAGAATCAGGTCAAGGGGTAGATATACAAGCATGTGTATTTGGCCATACGATGGGGTTGTTCAAACAGCTGAAGTTGCTTACTTAGGAAGATAATGTGATCTCTGTCCCAAGGATGTTCAAACTAATATTGGATGGCCTCCTATTAGTGATATTGCTGAGATATTTAACTGAATAGGAAGTTAGAGCTACGTATCATCTATCTGTCATAATCATTAACCTATCTATCCATAAGTTATGTATTATCGGTCTGTCTCATCATCAACATATGTGTGTGTGTGTGTGTGTGTGTGTGTATCCATCAGTTATGTAACATCTGTCTATCAGTTAGTCATCATCAACCATCAATCTCTCATCTGTGACTCTACCATTCTATATATGAATCTATCACCTATTAAATGCTCTGATTCTAATATTGTATCATTATTATATGACTAATATAAAAATTTATGTGAAATACTTTTAACTCCAATAAACACAAAATGTTTCTAAAGTGGCCTGTCTCATCCCATGTGATGAATAAAGAAACTGAGGTTTGAGAAGTTCAAGGGGTTGTTTGAGGGCTGTAATCAGGGTTTGCCCATTCAGAACCTTTCCGCTTCAATACAGAACACATGCTTACAGAATGTTCTAGACAATCACGAGCAATACCCATGTGTCAGTCAGCTTCCCATCGTTCTACAAATACCTGAGACAAAATCAGCTTGAAAGTGGGAAGACTTTCTTTCGTCTCACAGATCCAGAAATTTCAGTCAATTATCACTTGGCCCCACAACAGCCTTTGGGTCAATGGTGGCCCAGCACATCATGGTGGGAGAGCATTGAAGCTGCTTGCTTTATGATATCCAGGAAGTAAATGGAGAGAGGAAGAACACAAGGTCCCACAATCCCTTCAAGAAAGTACCCCCAAGTATGTTCTTCCACTAGGCCCAACTCTTAAGGCCTCACCTGATCCAATAGTGCACAGATAGAGTGCGAATCTTTGACACGTGGGTCTTTGTGGAACGTGCTAGAGCCAACCTAGAGCAACTATCACTTCCTGAATGGTTCCAATCTTGCCTCTACCCTGCTCGTAATCTACCTTCAAGGAAGAACAGCTCCTACATTAGCAAAGCATCCCACAGAAGGCAGATTTGCTAGAGAAGACAGTGACATTTTATTGGGTTAGTGCTGAAGCTCCTCATGACCAGAATGGAGCTTTCCCCAATCTGGGAGCATGGGAAAGGGATTCCAGAGAAAGGAGACAGGAGGCAGAGCCTAAAATGAAAATTTAAAAATGAGTTTCTGGCCTTTTAGAATACAGGTTATGCGTTCCTGATATGAAAAACCTAAAATCTGAAATGCTCCAACATCCAAAGTGCTGAGCATCAGCAGGGTACAAGTGGAAAATTCCACACTTGCCTGTGAAAGAGGTTGCAGTCAAAACCCAGGGGGACTAAAAATAGTGCCTAATGGATTAAAATTTCTTCAGGCTATGCAATATAAAGTGTACGAAGCACAAATGAATTTTGTCTAGATGTGGGTCCTAGTCTCTTACTGTGATATACACATATTATATTATATTTATATAAATAGTATAAATATTTCAGTATGGAAAATAATCTCAGAAATATTTCCAGTCCCAAGCATTTTAAACAGGGATTACTCGACTTGTTTTTTGGGTTGTTGTTTTTTTTATAATTTATTTATCTCTATACAACTTGTTTATTTACGTACATTGGTGTTTTTGCCTGCATGTATGTCTGTGTGAGGGTGTTGGATCCCCTGGAACATGAGTTACAGACAGTTGTGAGCTGCCATGTGGGTGCTGGGAATTGAACCTGGGTCCTCTGGAAAGGCAGACTGTGCTCTTAACCACTGAGCCATCTCTCCAGCCCCGGATGACTCGACTTGTATGTGGTAATTTTTGGAAAGGCTTCTTTCTCCACCTCCCAGTAAAACATCTGTAAGACAAATCTGTTCTCACTACCGCTGGCCACCTCTTACCAATGTCATTAAGGAGACTTACAATACTAACCATCTCTCTGCTGTGGATATCGCTTTGTATCAATAAACACTGATTGGCCAGTAGCCAGACAGGAAGTATAGGCGGGACTAACAGAGAGGAGAATTGAGGAAGGAGGAAGGATAGGGAGACTGGCTGGAGCCGCGAGGAGGAGAAGGAAGATGTAAAGTACCGGTAAGCCACGAGCCACGTGACAAAGTAGAGATTAATAGAAATGGGCTAAATATAAGAGTAAGAGCTAGACAATGATAGGCCTGAGCTAATGGCCAAGCAGTTTAAATAATGTAAGCGTCTGTGTGTTTATTTTGTAAGTGGTTTCTGGGACTGGCGGGACTTGGGAGCTGGTGGGACTTGGGAGCTCGAGAGAAATTCTCCAGCAACATCTCTCCCTTTATTTCATCTAGGGAGAAAAGAAAAAATAAATAAAAGAGGCAATCAAGAGGGACAAGAGTCCTTCTTCTTGGCACTTTATCCCTTCCTCACAGGTGCCTGATACAGTAGTAAACTGGTAATCTAGAAACACCTGCTACTTTCCCACAAAGACGTCGGCAGCAATAATGTCTCCAGGGTCTTGGATTAAATGTCAGCCTGTGAACATCTCAATGCCTCACGATGTTTTACCATTTAAAAAAGGCACAAACAACATCATATCCCACCACAGCCACAAGGCCCTTTTCTCTGTTCCCTCCTCCTGACACAACCACACCTCACAGATCACCTCATGCAATGCATTGGCACCTCATCAGAATTATCACAGACGTTTCTTTAATCATGCATTTATTCTCAGCTCTTTGTTAGAGTTGTTGGAGTTGTTGCTTTCTTATTTTTTTTTTCCTTTGTGCTTCATGGTGTCTCTAGCCCATTGAGAGCCTTTCTGATCCATTTCCCTTTGTAGTTTTAAAAAAGAAATAATTGTGTAATGGCTGACTTCTTTTGGTTACGTGGAAAATCAACATCTCAGTGGCTGTTTCAGACATGCTTAATAAGAAAGCCATTAGAAAGGCAGAAGAGAACCCTATCATTATTTTCTGGTTTCCTCCTTAATTATAGACAATCGCTCTTGAAGGAAGGGGACAGCTTCTCTGACAAAAGTTGTGTAGCATTTAGCAGAACAATTTGGAACCAGATTGAATGGACCAATGCTGTGTCAACTCGCAGATGCGCAACAAAAACTGCTTAGATAGAGCGAGAGGCTAATTCAGCTGTTTTTCCCTTCACGCAGGAAATGGAAATACGGGTGCTTGTTTTAATGGTTGCCCATTCTTTTCTTTTAATTGTTGGAGAACTTCATACATGCATATGTTTTGATCAAATCTACCCCCTATCCCTTCCCCTCTAATTCTCCCCGTAACCCTCCCTTCCACCATTTTTCCCTCCCAACTTCATGTGTTCTCTTTTGTAAACCCACGGAGTCTACCTAGTGCTGCTTGTATGTGTACGGGTACAGGAACATCAATCAGAGCAGGGGTACCCACATTATAGGCTATAGCCATGGCTCTTGGTTACTCTCTAAATCATAACAGTAAAACCCTATTGCCGAAGACACCATGTTCCTAAGTCACAGGATGCAGAAAAAATCAAGCTGGCATCCATCTAGAAGCTTCATCCCTGTGGCTAGCCTCCACAGTGCTGGAAGGTGCTATGCACAATACCAGGGAGAAAACCCATTAACAGTCTTACCCTGCTGTGACCCCTGTAAGCAAAAATAATGACTGTCCTAGCAAGATATGCTTGCTGGTGCAATAATGGCGCAAACGTTATGGGAGTAACCTATTGCTTTCTGATTAGATTTAAAGCTACTCCATAAGAGGCAACTCACGCCTGTTACTGTTAACTGGGCCCAAAACCCATGGCTGGCTAGGTCATATGTCCTAGGGGAGAAGCTGGTACTATTATTCTGTTAAATCAATGCAGTACTAAACTGCCCCCTAAGTGCTTATCTTTATACCTTGTGGTAGTCTGAATGAGAGTGGTACCCACATAAGCTTGTATGTTTGAATGTTTGGTCCCCAGTTAGTGGAACTGTTTGAAAAGGGCCAGGAGATGAAGCCTTGTTGGAGGACGTATGTCAGTAGGGGTGAGCTTTGAGGTTTTAAAAGCCCATACCAAGTCCAGTCTGTGTGCTTGATTGCCTGGCTTCCCACAATGCACAGGGCTTAGGGTAGGCAGCAATGGACCCCAAAGGAGAGCATTTCATAACACCCTATACAGAGCATGCTGTCTTGATAACATCAGACCTCTAACTTCATTTTACCAGTGGTTCCCATATGGCCTATGTTCTTTGAGATACAGTGGGATGTCTCTGCAGGTCCGCTTTCGATCTGTCTTACATGCACTGTTTGGGTGGGGCCTGTTGCTTGTCTCCTTGTTACGAGTCTCAAAGGGTGAGGAAATTTTTCTGGGTGACACAGCTAATTATGTAAAGTTGAGATATTATCAAATGGCATCATACACAGACGTCATGGCCTCCCCCAAAAGCAAAAGAACAAACAGAAAAAGTGGAGTTGAACTAAGTGTGGTGGTACACACCTATAGTCCCAAGCCTTGGGAGGCTGAGGCAAGGGGGTTGAAAATTCAAGGCCAGCCTGGCTTACATGGTGAGACCCTGTCAAAAAACAACCAGTGATGTAGAACTAAGGGCATTCACAAAGCCAGCAGCCTCCCCAATTTCTCCACATCACACAAATGGGAGTATCTAATATATGAGGCAAATAGATTTTTCTCATGGTAGGTATCTTACTCGGATTTCTATTGCTGTGATAAAGATAAAGATAAAAACTTGGGGAAGAATGGGTTTATTTCATCTTACAGTTGTAGTCTTCCTGAAGGGACGTCAGGGCAGGAAGACCAAACAGGAACTGAAGCAGAAGCCAGAGAGAAATGTTGCTAACTGACTTGCTCACCCTAGTCTTTTTTGGTTTGCTGTCTTATACACCCTAGGACCACCTATTGAGGTTTGGCACCATCCACAGCAATCTGGGCCCTTCCCCATCAATCATTAAAAAAAAAAAAAAAAAAATGAAAGACATGCCCTACAGACTTCCCCACAGCCAATCTTATGGGGTATTTTTCTCAATTGTGGCTCCTCTTCCCAGACAACTCTAACTTGTGTCAAGTTGACAAAAGCAAAATACCAACCAGATTTTTATGAATGTCCTACAAAATATTTTACTAATTTCATTTTTTAAATGTTGAAGGCAGAAGCCTGTAAATGCAGTAATCTTCTCTCTGTCTCAACCTACAACCTACGGTCTTACACCAACAGAGTAACCACTGAAAACAGTCCACTTCCAGTATCGCTCGCTCTCTCTCTCTCTCTCTCTCTCTCTCTCTCCCTCCCTCCCTCTCTCCCTCTGTGTGTGTGTGTGTGTATGTTTGTGTGTGTGCATAACTTCAATAGCCATAATCCATCATGCTAACATTCCTTGATAAATGCCTACTGTGGATGGACACTTAGGCTGCTCTGTGGTGTCTCCTTCTTTGCTTTTGTGGCTATTAGGAAACAGCAAGGAACAGCCTGTACACACAGCTTTGGAAATGTATGCACATTTATCTAAAAAACAAATCCAGAAAAGCAGAAACGGTGAGTCAAAGAATCGAGCGTTTTAAATTGTTATAACGTTGCCAAATGTATCTTAAATGCTCATGCCAGTGAGTTCTCTCTCCTGGGAGACACAGGGCACAGGGTATCTCCAAGGATCTTAGCCAAATGTGGGGTGGGGCATCATCAAAATGTAATCTTTACCAGTCCAGTGGGAGTCAAGGCCAGAGAGTCCCTGATTTTTCTTGCACTATCAGTGAGCATGATTCTTGTTTATGAACTAGACGTGCTCTCTTTACGTGGCCTCCCTCTTCCTGCCCTCTCCTTACATCACCTCCCTCTTCCTGTCCCCGTACTCTATCTTCCCTATGAGTCCTCCCTCTTCCCGCTCTTCCATTACACGCTCTTCCTGTTTTTGTGACTTCTTTTTTTCTGCCTTCTGCCCATTTTGCTCTGAATTTTTAGTCTTTTTCTTTTCTGTTTTCAAGAGCTCTTGGTTAGTGTGGAAAAAAAATGGATTCTTTTGTTACAGATCTTGCCATATTTTCATCCCAGGCTGTCTTTTCACTTGGGGCATTTTTTCAAGCAGAATCCTTTTTCTGCAGGCAAATCCACTTTTTCTTTCCTTTTCTGTTCTAATTCTCACACTGTGCTTAAAAGAGCTGTACCTGTCCTAAGATTTTACTCAATTCCTGAGAGTTTTATTCCCATGCTTTTATAAATCCACATTTTTATATTGAAATGATTGGTTCTTCTGGGATTTATCTGGTGCAAGGAAGGAAATAGGTATCAGAGCTTTCCCGGATGAGGCAGCTACTCTGACGGGGAAAGCACACTGAGTTCAACCAAAACGTTGCTGCTGCATGGAAAGCATGTGTTCAATGTGTCAGGGCTATGCAGTACACCAACATGTGAAAGCATGTGTTCAATGTGTCAGGGCTATGCAGTACACCACCATGTGAAAGCATGTGTTCAATGTGTCATGTGAAAGCATGTGTTCAATGTGTCAGGGCTATGCAGCACACCAACATGTGAAAGCATGTGTTCAATGTGTCAGGGCTATGCAGTACACCAACATGTGAAAGCGTGTGTTCAATGTGTCAGGGCTATGCAGTATACCAATGTGTGAAAGCACGCATTCAATGTGTCATGTGAAAGTATGTGTTCAATGTGTCATGTGAAAGCATGTGTTCAATGTGTCATGTGAAAGCATGTGTTCAATGTGTCATGTGAAAGTATGTGTTCAATGTGTCATGTGAAAGTATATGTTCAATGTGTCAGGGCTATGCAGCTTTTTTTTAATACTTATCATATATATGATATATGTTTCTACCCTTGTTCTCACTCTTACCTCCCAGCCCGAGTCAATGCCAATGTCTCTTGCCCTATTGCTTCCTATAAAGGCATCCGGTTGCCCACTCATCCGATTTACAAGCACCTAGCACAATCCTTACTGATTTGCTTTGAGCAAACTCTTGCATCTGAGTCTGCAATGTCAGCACCCACAAAGGCATCACCGTTCCAGTCTCTGTAACCCCTATGGGAGAGAACACCTCTGACATCAAAGGACAGGAGAAAATCAGTAAGCAGCCTTTCGGTTGTTCAGTGGCTGGAGGATGCATGGGTCCACATCTATCTATCTATATCTATCTGTCTATCTGTCTGTCTACCTATCTCTCATTTATTCTCTCTAATCCTTTCTCTCCCTTTCTCTTCTATCCTGAAACAGTACCTGAAAGAAAAAAAGTCAAACATAATATATATATATATGTATGTATGTATGTATGTATGTATGCAAGTTCTTGACAAAAGCCAAATTTAGAAATTGAAAGCAGGCAGTTCTTCTGTTGCTAACACTATTGCTCTCTTGCAGTATAATCAATGAGCTTGTCAAAGAAAAGGAGGGAGGGAGGGAGGGAGGGAGGGAGGGAGGGAGGGAGGGAAGGAGGGAGGGAGGGAGGCAGGAAGAGGAAGGAAGAAAAAGGATATTTCTCTTAGATAAACTTTTTGGGCTATGTAAACACAGAGAAAGAAGTGAGTGGGGAGACATTTAAATTATAAGCAACAAAAATATGACAAACCTACTACATTAAAGAGAGACTGTTAACATGAAAACACATATTTTAGAAATTGAATAGCTAGAATATAAAGGTATAATTACTATTGACAACACTGATAGTTTCCTTCGCTGAACCAGGCTCAATATAAAAACAATTCAAGCTATGAATCTTGAGAAATCTGGCATGCGATTACTCATTCCTGTTAGCTCATCATGAGGCCAAGATGAGGTCGCCAGACCTATCTATTTTAACCCCCTCGGAAGATGAGGAAATCGGGGACCAGGAAGTGAAGAGTGAAGAATTCAAGGTCACAGTGAGTCAGCCACAAGCCTGGAAACCTCAGCTCTTCTAACTTTGTGGTGCTTTGAAGACCCATGGCGTCTACCACAAACTACTTGCCTCATGTGTTACACAAAACCCCTCGGGACTGGCTCCCTCTTTCTGCATCTTCCAACTAGTTTTCCCCAACTCTGCTCTGTCTTGAGTAGCAGACTGACGCAGACTCACCTGACTTCTTGCTCACACTTCCAGTTGAATCGGAAGGGAGCCACAGCAAGTCTATGAAGGATAGAGGGTGGGGAAGACAGGCCATCTCTCCTGACCCCCTCAGGTCAGCGTCCCCCAGAGAATGGACCACCACATACCTATCTTTCTTTCCTTCACTCCACTCCTTCAGGCCTTCCGGGTGCATCCGTCTCTCTGTTAGTCAGGATTCTCTAGAAGAACAAAATAAATGAGATGGAAAGGAGAATGGGAAAGGGGGAGGGGAGGGAGGAAAACAGGGAAGGGAGAGATCGGGAGAGAGGGGCAGAGAAAGGGAGGAGGGAGAGAAGGGGGAAAGAAAGAGTTGAGGGAGAGAAGGGGGCAGGAAAAAGGATGGGAAGAGAGAGGTAGAAGAGGAGAGAGAGGGAGAGGGGAGACAGGGGGAGAGGCAGGGAGAGGGAGACAGAGGAAGGGAGAGAGAGATTGTTAAATCAGTTTACTTTTAATATAGTAACAACAGCTACCTCACACCTGAAAGGCTGAGAGCCCTCTAGTTGTTCAGACCTTGAGGCTGGATGCCCCAGCAGTCCCAACCTGGAGCCAAACACTTGGAGAGTTTCTGGAGATGTGCTGGTCCTTGGCCAAGGATGGAAACCTGGAAATGCTGGTTCTGCTATCAGTGAAGGAATCAGCAGCAGCAGCACCACACTTGGGGTGGGTCTCCCCATGTCGGGTAAGGCAATCAGAACAATTCCCTGGATGAGGCTCCTTACTGAGGTGGTTTTAATGTGTGGCAAGTGGACATGAAAACCAGCCATCATGGTCTCCTAGAGCTACTGTAACAAGTTGTCCCAGTTAGAACAACAGAACTGTGTCTCGTCCTTCTAGGGACGGGAACTTTGTAATTAAGGAGTTAGCAGAGCCATGCTCTCTCTCTCAAAGGTCTAAGGGGGGCTTGCTCAGTCTTCCCAGCCATCCCCAGCTTCTGGTGGTGGCTAATAATCCTTGGCATTCTTGTGCTGTTCCCATCTCTCCCTTCATCACCACGCACTGTCTTCCTGTGTCTCTGCCATGTCTCGTCCCTTCTTATAAGGACACTGTTACATTGGGTGAGAGTCTACCCTGCTTTGGTTACATCTGTAGGCATCCTCCCTCCAAGATCACACACTTGGGACTGGTAGAGAGATAATAACTTATGTGTATCTTCTAGATAGACAGACAGACAGATGATAGATGGATGAATGATTAGATAGATAGATAGATAGATAGATAGAT
>CABHPH010121123.1:0-14903 GCA_902168325.1 Peromyscus nudipes | reverse complement strand
TTTCTGTATATCTAGAAAACCTAACTAACATGACTATGAATATGACAAGCATGGGTGACTATTAACCTGTAATTCTTATCAACCTAAATAAGTTAAAAGACTAAGGCTTCACATTATACAAATAAACAACCTGTAAACAGATGTACAGCATAGGGACAATGACCTCAAAGTTGTGATAATATACAAAAATATCTTAATTGGAGGTAGAAATGTGTAGTGCAATATGACAACAATATCCTTAATATGTATCAATATACAAAATATCCTAAACAGAGGTAGAACATACATACAGTATGACAAATATAATTTTACATTTGTATCAATATACAAAATATTTCAAACAGGAGTAGGAACATATGTACACTATGACAAATACAGTTTTGTATTTGTATCAATATACAAATATCTTATACGGGAATAGAAAAATAATTTTACATTTGTATCAATATACAAGAATCCAAACCAATGCTAAAGCTGATAGTTACTGATTTAGTTTACAAGTAGATACAATAATCTACCTTATTATCTTATCCTATTTATTCCCCTTTTTTCTTTTCCAAAAGAGAATCCTGAGTCTAAACTTTATTGTTCCACCCCCAACCCTATTACAACTTATAACCAACCCCTAACAAATGACAATTATCCATAACCCTGAGAAAACAAAACCTGTTGGAAGATGGGGTATTGCTTTCTTAAAATTGCTTCCTGCTGTCTAGGGGATGATGGTATCTCTGTGGGATCCTGTAAGAAAACTAAAATAATGATTAAGTCTCATAAGGACTAGCTGTAACACTTGTAGCCAGTCTCAGAGTAATGGGTAAAGCTTATCTGAAGTTCTGGTTAGAGGTGTAAGATGATGGACCATCTCAGCTAGCCACCTTGGAACTGTCCTGAACAGTTTGTAGTCCAGAGCTGATCTATTAGTGGTGTTTATTGGCTCAATGGCATCATTATGAACCAGGTAGAATCATTGTTGTGGGGCCCCCTCTTCCTTCTGGAGACTTCAGAGATCACTGTTAGGAAAATTTATTGTTCACTGTTGAAAACTTAAACATTATTTATATCAAAATGGAAAGTTTTTGGATAACACTATATCTAAAGAAAAGTTCAAAAGAGTCAAGAATAAGTACGGGAGAAATTGAATTTTGACAACAATAGTCCCTAGATTTTTGTTTTTTTTCTGTCCTATCCCAGGTGGCTCTTCTGATATGAGGCAGAAACTTAAGTTTTTAACAACATGCTTGGATTTAGAAAAAGGAGAGAGCCACACTCCAACTCCAAAACCAGCTTTGATTATAATTGAGCCAGGACTAAGACATCCAGGGCTGCACAGAGAAACCTTGTCTCAAAAAACCAGAAAAAAAAAATCTTATTTTAACCACCAAACAATGAACTATGTTGTAAGATTTAAACAATAGTAACATAATCAGATTTAACTTTAAAAATGTCTATTTTTTGTTTGTTTGTTTTGCCTGGGTGTATATCTGCGTACCTCCTGCATACCCAGTGCCTGCAGAAGCCAGAAACAGCCATTTGATCCCCTGGAACTGGAGTTACAGACAGTTGTGGGTGCTGGGAATTGGACCTGGGTCCTCTGGAAGAGAAACAAGTGCTCTTAACTGCTGATCTATCTCTCCAGACACTTAAAAGAAAAAAAAAAGTGTAGCCTTGGCTGACTGTGAACTCATGATCCTCCGGCCTCCACCTCTTCAGCACATCCTACACACCACCACAACTGGGCAGCTTTAGAAACTCGGTCCTATGTCTGTAGAAGAGAATTAAAATCAGGACACTGGTGTGAAGTTCTGAAGCTCCTGCAGTATTCTAGGACTGGAGTGACTGCTCTGAGGGGCGGCTGCTGGACCAACAAGAAAAAGAAGGATTGAGTCTGAGGGCTATAAAGGAGGCAGATCCTGTAGGCAGATTGCGACCGATGGGATATAGTAAAGAGTGGTCCTAAAACCCTGGATTGGAGTTAGTGCTCACAGCTGGCTGAAACTCTGGCCTCCAAGGGCTGCAGGTACATGGCGCACATACTTACCTGCAGGTAAGTCACTCATATGCAGAAAGTTAAAGTAAATCTTTAGAAATTAAAAAAGAATTGCTTACACAAGTGTTTGAGTAATTCTGGTGATTTATTTTCCTTTGCTATATTGCTCACTCATGGTCCCTGACACTAGCAGATGACAAAGCACTTTGATCCTTTATTATTAATATATTTGTAATATTGCCTGTTTTAACATGAATTTGGAGTTGCCTGCTATTCAAGCACAAACACAATAAAGCTAAACATAGTCATAGTCTCGACACTCCCATGCAAGACTGGCCACACTCTACTTTTGGCTTCCCGGCATTTGTCTTTCTTCCAGGAACAGTACCATAACTTCATTCCACACCTCCTTCCCACAGTTCACAGGCTCCCAAGGAAGAGAACTGTTCTCACCTGAATGTAAGTGTCCCCTACAGGCTCCTATGTTTGAATACCTGGTCCCCGCTGACGGTATTGTTTTGGGTGGACATGTAACTCCTGGGTGTGGGGCCTAGCTGATGGAAGTGCATCACCGGGGACTGGCCTTTAGAGGTTCTATCTGCCTCTGGTTCCAGCCTAAGCTGATCCCTGGTTCTCCCATGTGAACAGGCAGCCCCAGAGCTCTTCCTCTCCTACCGCCATGCCTCTTCTGCCCCGGTGGACTGGAATTGTAAGCTGAAATAAAAATTCCCTTCTTCAAGTTGCTGACGTCAGGTGTTTTGCCACAACAAGGAAAGTATTGAGGCAATAACTCTAGCTAAAGGATTTGGGTCTCAAACTAAAGAAAACCTATCAGTGTCAATTGATTCTGACCCGGTGTATTTCCTAAATCGGTCTAATTGGAAACAGAGGGGTCTAATCTGTGGCCCCAGGAGAGCTGTGGACGGGGCCCAACACAAAATTGTACACTTAGTTGAAATGTGAGGTTTTGCTTGTTCTCCAGCAGGAGCTGTAGGTGACAAGGTGGTGTGGCGATGACACAAAACAAAGGTCTGGTAGCCTGAAGGCTGGGACTTGCAGGCCAGCAGGAGAAAGCAGAGGCCTTTGCTTGGTGAGGGAGGGGCATTGCCAGTGCCTCTGGCAGACATCTCAGACACGAGGGAAAAGTTCATCCAATGCTCCACCAACCTCGAGGCTGAGGCAGAACTGATGCAGAATATAACCCTCTCTTTTGAAATCTAAATCCAGCTGAGATGAAAATGATTTGGTTTGGGGAACCAGGCTGTTCCCATGGCCACTTGGGCATGTTTTTGTCCCCTAGAAATGAAGGGTTTCCTTTCTTGAAGACTTCCCTAGAAGAGGCACCTTACCCTGGGAAGTCCAGAGCCAGTGAGAATGAGGTGCCAAGAGGTTTGAAGGGGTGGGCCACTGATACAGGCACACCCCCTTTTAACTTGGGGGGGGGGACACCTAAGGGAAGGGAAGACCAAATCCGGAAGCTCCAGCTTCCTCCACAGAAAGCCTCCAGATAAGTTTGACTTTGCTTCAACAAGGCTCTCAGAGAGATGCTGGGAGCTTGGAAAGCACCCACACAGGGAAGCCTCTGGAAGACACCTCCTCCAGACTTGCTCCAATGGAAGCCTGAGGACGTTCCTTCCTTCCACCTCCACTACCTGCTCTTTACTACACAGAGAACACCACTGAGTCCATCTCTCCTCAGGGACGGGCATTCTGCTCTGGTTCTGCACTCCAAAGGCCTTAAAGTTGTGTATTTCAAACCACTAGTCACGATCTTCCAGGGCTTCGGAAACCAGGCCTGCAGATCCCTAACCTTCTTTGTGCACTCTGACAAAATACTGGAGAATGGGCAACTTACATGAAGGACGTACATTTGTTCCTCTTAGCTCTGGAGGTTAGGAAGCCTATAATCAGGGGACTGGCATTTGGCAAGGGCTCTGGCTCACTGCCACATGATGGAAAGTAGAAGGGCAAGGGAGCAGGGTGGAGAGAGGGCAGGCTCCCTCTTTATGCCTGAATGAATATCACCCACTGATGCAGGTCTTTGAGAATGATGGGACCGTTCTGAGCCCACATGTACTAGACCCCTGGGACTAAGGTACCACGCAGTCACCAGTGACGAGAAGTCAGCTGAGATGGTGGTCGTCAAATTATTGTCACATGTCAATCATGAAGATGAGGGCCAAGAAGAAACAGACAAAGCTGAAGCAGATTTTAGCAGGGGATTTAAAGAAAAATGAGAATTTGAAGGAAAACGAGAGAAACTCCTGTGAGTCAGAGGGTGCCTAGGAAGAGGAAGTCCCTCTGGGGTAAAGGGTTTTTTATAGGACTCAGGGAAGAAACCAGATGAAGATAAGGCAATTTCTACTGAGACTGGTTACTTTCCCGGGCACATCAAGTCCAAGCTGGTGCAGGGTGGAGGTGGGGGTGGGGCACACATTCCGCATCTCCCTCTGGCCTAGCCAGGAAGACACAGTCACATGCTGCTCATGTGTGCTTGCATAATTAGGGGGCGGTCATGTGTTGAAGCCCCCCACTGTTCATCTTTGAGTTCTGCCTTGTTAGCCACTGACCTTGGCTGTCTGGCTGCTGCTGGCCCTGACCTGCTTTGTTAGTTGCTGCTCTGGAGCCTGGCTGGTGTCTTGCTGGCTGTTAATTAAATTATATTCTCTCTGCTCCCACTTTTAAGTGATCAGCTTGTAATTTTCATTAAGCAAAAGTCCTTTACTGCCTAATTTAGGCCTCGTCATAAAAACTCCTTTTATTGGAGGTGACTGCTGCAATCCTGGCCATTAGCCACTAGGTGGCAGCAATAATCCCACATCACTCAGTTGTTACATTCCCCAAATCTCTCTCTTGGACTGGGGAGAGGATTAAATCATAGAGTACCTACTGAGCAAGCATGAGGGTGGTGTGTGTGTGTGTGAGAGAGAGAGAGAGAGAGAGACAGAGAGAGAGACAGAGAGAGAGACAGAGAGAGAGACAGACAGAGAGACAGAGAGACAGACAGAGAGACAGACAGAGACAGAGACAGAGACAGAAACAGAGAGGGAGGGAGGTTCTCTGTGTAGCTCTGGCTGTCCTGGAACTCACACTAGATCAGGCTAGCCTCAAATTCAGAGATCCCTCTGCCTCTGCCTCCTGAGTGCTGAGATTAAAGGCCTATGCCACCACTGCCCGGCCAAACAGTAAGATCTGAGTTCAAATCCACCATCTGCATAAAAAGCTAAGTGTGGCTCCCTATAACCTCAGGAGAATGGCTCCCTATAACCTCAGGAGAATGGCTCCCTATAACCTCAGGAATGGTTAGGCCTTGCCTGTTACCAGCCTGGCTCCAGGTTCAATGAGAGACCTTATCTCAAGGGCATGAGGTGGAGTGATAGAGCAGGGAAGCTGCTGTCCTTACCCTTGCATCCCCTCACACACATACACTCTCTCCCTCCCCACTTCTAAGTGTAACGAAGAGGTCTTTATTACCCACCACCTATCAACCTACTAAACCTATCACCTGTCAATATTAATTATTACATATTCAAAGGGAAGGATTTTCTTACTTGAAGACCTCTCTGCGAGGGGCTTCTTGCTCTGGGAAGGTGAAAACTAGTGAAGACTGACGAGAAAGACACTTGAAACTGGCAGCTGACACCTACTTAACCCGGGCTAAAGGGATCTTCCAAGGAGCACGACCCCCTGTACATTTTGGGGATAGCCCCTCCCCCCATGGCTAACAATTTTGTTTTGTTTTCTTTCTTTTTTTTTTTTATTAAGAGATTTTCTATTTGTTTTACATACCAACCATGGATTCCCCTGTCCTCCCTCCTCCTGTTCCCCAGCCTTCCCCCCCAACCGATCCCCCATTCCCACCTCCTCCAAGGCAAGCTCTCCCATGGGGAGTCAGCAGAGCCTGGTACATTCAGTTGAGGCAGGTCCAAGCCGGTCCTCCTTGCACCAAGGCTGTGCAAAGTGTCTCACCATAGGCACTAGGTTCCAAAAAGCCAGCTCATGCACTAGGGACAAGTCCTGGTTTCACTGGCTGGGGCGTCCCTAAATAGTTTAAGCTAAACAACTGTCTCACTTATCCAGAGGGCCTAGTCCAGTCCCATGGGGGCTCCTCAGCTATTGGTCCACAGTTCATGCGTTTCCACTAGTTTGGCTATTTGTCCCTGTGCTTTTTCCAGTCATGGTCTTGATATCTCTTGCTCATAGAATCCCTCCTCTCTCTCATCGATTGGACTCCCGGAGCTCTGCCTGGGACCCGGCCGTGGATCTCTGCATCTGCTTCCATCAGTCACCAGATGAGGGCTCTGTGATGACAGTTAGGGTGTTCAGCCATCCGATCACCAGAGCAGGTCATCTCAGGCACCCTCTTGACCATTGCCAGTAGTCTATGGTGGAGTCATCTTTGTGGATTCTTAGGACCCTCCCTAGCACTCTGCTTCTCCCTATTTCCATGGTGTCTTCATTTATCATGGTATCTCCTTCCTTGCTCTCCCACTCTGTTCCCGTTCCAGCTAGACCCTCCCGCTCTGCTAAGCTCTCATCCCCAGTCCACAAGGGTTCTTAGTTGTCACAACTGAGGTGTTGCTTCCACCTAGTGGTCAGAAGGTAGAGTTGCAGTCCCTAACAGAAAAGAATGCCCCAGTTTAATGGTCAACTATGTTGGTGAACTCCGCGCTATCTTCTGTGGTTTTAGAAAGAAAGGGTGCATGGAAGACCCGACACTGGTAGTGAAGGGACAATTAAATTTCATCATGAATTTTGGTGGGGACAAACATTCAAACAATAGCAATAGGCATCAATGCACATTGGGTAGCAAAAGGATACAAAATATCAACACCTATGAAGGAAGAATGAGTGCTGTTTCGGTGAATATTCCTTTCAGAGAAATTGCATATAGAATGCGGCTCTTGCTGAGCTCTAGGTGAACAGCTGCACTAGTTTGGCTGAGATTCTTCCCAGAGGACTGGGGTTCAGGGATACAGGTATGGAGGGATGAAGAGAGGGGATGGAGGGAGGGAATGAAGTGGGGAAAGAGTTGGGCTCCAAATTGGAACTACTTTTGTGTTTAAAAAAACAAAACAAAAAAAACCCCCAACCCCCCAAAACCCGTATGATAGCTGCTTCTAGCTTTAGAAAGGCAGGATGCATGGGAATTTTGAAGCTGGCTTTGCATGGAATATTTTGTATGTGTGTAAGCAACAAAAGTCTATTGCCTAGGCAGGACATCATCCCGTCTTTCCAGGTTATTTGATTTCAATGCAGCTATTTTGTAATTTTGTAAAGTGCAGAAAGGCAACAGCAATGCAAATTATTTTGTATCTATAAACATGCAAAATCTGCTTCATCTAGCGGATGTTCAGTGGGCTTCCTGTTCCAGTGTGGAGCAAGCTTGTTTTGACTCCAACTGCATGTTCATTTCAACATGGAATTCCAGGCTACTTGACACCCCAGTTTAGAAGTTGGTGACC
Source organism: Peromyscus nudipes (assembly GCA_902168325.1). Taxonomy (NCBI): domain Eukaryota; kingdom Metazoa; phylum Chordata; class Mammalia; order Rodentia; family Cricetidae; genus Peromyscus; species Peromyscus nudipes. The sequence goes on along the minus strand of CABHPH010121123.1, from coordinate 7,448 downwards.
ATCTTCTTAGCCAACACCCCCCAAACCAAAGTATATATTAAGATATACACAAGACCTGCAGGACCAGAAGAGATCATAGCAGAGTGCAGGGGCCAAGGGGTCACTGGTAAAGAACTTCAAATCTTCTCTTCCACACATGCCAGAATCCCATGAGCACAGGCTGCAGATACCAAGGACTCCCACCCTCCCCTCCCCAACAGCACCACATGGGACCTGCTTTCAACTCAGTACATCTATATAGTGGTATTTTATTTGTACTGAAATGTGATTTTATTTGTATGTTAATAAATAAAATTGCTTAGGGGTCAGAGCTATTAGCAAGCCATAGGGAAAGCTGGTTGTGGTGGTGCACGCCGGTAGGATTTCCTGAAGGAGGCGCACACCTTTAATCCCAGCACTTGGTAGGCAGAACTAAGTAGATCTCTGTGTGTTCAAGGATACAGCCAGCATTGGAGACACACGCCTTTAATCTCAATACCAACCATAGAAGACCTGGAGTGACCACAGACAGGCAGTGACGACACGGTCATGTGGTTGGGTTTACAACCAATGAGAAGGCAGAACAAGAAGTCTATAAGACAAACACATAGGAAGTAGCTCCCTTTTCGGAGAGGTCTCCTGGCTGAAGAGACTAGCTGGCAGCAGGCGGGTAAGGCTCTTAGCTCTGACCTCTTGGGCTTTTATCTTTACATTGGCTCTGTGTTTCTTATTTAATAAGACGGTTGGTTACTTCTACACATCTATGCCTGCAATTTACCCCATAAATTATTCTTTTTATTTCTTATTTCCTATTATGGAATTTCTCTTCTTGCATATGTCTCATATGGTTTTGCTTTTGTTTGTACATTGCTCAGTTAGGTTTTAGGAATGTTGTTCATGTTTCTCCACTTAGTTTATTATAAGGCATTTTTTAAAAAAATTATTTCATTCTAAGTGTATGTGTGTATTAGTGTTTTGCCCACGCACCAAGTGTGTGCCTTGTACCTGTGGAGTCCAGAAGAGGGTATCAAATCCCCTGTAACTGTAGTTACAGATGGTGATGAGCTACCATGTGGGTAATGGGAATTAAACCCAGCTCGTCTGGAAGAGCAGTCAGTGTTCTTAACTACAGCTCTCTAGCCTTATGAGTTACTGTTTACCATAGTAATCTTCAGTGTTCTACACTATACTATAGTAGCATAGTACTCTATATTCTCTTTGGTCACATCTCATAAACACCCCTTCTTATTCCTGTCTTGTCTTCTTTTACTCATCCTTATCCTCCCCCCTTTTTACTTCATAATTTTAATCTCTTATAGATTTAATAATCTATAAAATCTGTGGACCCTAATGGTGTCTCAACTTTTCCTTCTCAGCTACTTAAAACTACCTTGGATTTTTTTCTTTTCAAAACCAATCAAATATTGTTGTGGAATATTATTTTGAGGTATGCTACTTTTGCTTATGTTGCATTTAACTCTGTGAAGCTGTGTTATTGTGTCTGTCTAGAACACCTGATGGTCTAATAAAGAGCTGGACAGCCAATAGCAAGTCAGGAGAAAGGATAGATGGGGCTAGCAGGCAGAGAGAATATATAGAAGGAGAAATCTGGGAAAAGAGCTAGGAATGAGGGAGGAAGGAGGAGAACACCAGGGGCCAGCCACCCAGCTACACAACCAGCAATGGAGTAAGAGTAAAATTTACAGAAGTAAGCCGGGAGGTGGCGGCACACACCTCTAATCCCAGCACTCGGGAGGCAGAACCAGGTGGATTTCTGTGAGTCTGAGGCCAGCCTGGGCTACAGAGTGAGTTCCAGGAAAGGCTCAAAAGCTACACAGGGAAACCCTGTCTCCAAAAACCAAAAAGAAAAAAAAATTACAGAAGTAAGAGAATGGGAAAAGCCCAGAGGCAAAAGATAGACGGGTTAATTTAAGGAAAGCTGGCTAGAAACTAAGCCAAGCTAAGGCCAGGCATTCATAAGTAATAATAAACCTCTGTGTGTGGATTTATTTGGGAGCTGGGTGGCGGGCCCCCCAAAAGAACCAAACAACAACCAACAACATAATTTTAATCAACCAACAACCAACAACAAAATATTAATCTTTATACATCCCCCTTGTTAGTCCTACTCCTATTTTTAACCTTAATAACTAAACTCGAAGTGTACTCATACTAGTCTTGGCTGTTTATCCTCTAGCAGTTAAGGAAGTCAAAGGGGCCGCTGTGGTGAATGGGCTAGTATGACATTTGCACAGTGGTAATATTGTGGAGATACATAGACTGCGATGCTGTATTGTGAGTCACACACACCACACACAAACAACAAAAAAAAAAGCCCACAGACAATAAAACACCTCTAAAGACTATTAACCTGACAGTAATGGTGTCTAGTGGGAGCGAGTTAATCCCAGACAGAGAACGGGAATTTGGTCTGTGTTGTGCTCAGATGTGCCATGAAGTTGGTGAAGTGGGGCGTTGGTTCGAGAGGCAGGGTTCACATTCAGCGGGCTGGAATGGATCATGGAGTTCCCAGGCAGACTCCGGAGAAGGGAAAGAGAGGCCCTCAGAGGAGGAAGAGGTGGGGCCAAGGGGTTGCATGGCCCTTTCGGGAACTGGACAGTGGTGGTGCGTTGTAGTAGCTTGCCGTTCTTCCAGGTTTATATCTTTAATGTTTATCCCCAGGTTTTATTTATAATAAATGATAAAAGAAATTGCAAAAGAACTCAAAATAATTATTATAAATATGTTCAAAGACACAAATAGTTGAATAAAGAAGGTGATGAATGATATGAAAGAGGCATTTCAACAAAGAGGCAGAAATACAGAAGAAAACCCAATTGGCGATGAAAAAAAAAGCAAATAAAGTCAAATAAAAACCTCCGTGGAAGGTCTCAACAATGGATCACAGAAAGGACAGAATGTCTGAGCTTGAAGACAAGGTGGAGGAAATGGAAGAATCCAACAAGGGCAAAATAAAATAACAAGAAAGTACTGGTGAGAATTTCAAGATATATATGACATTCTGAAGAGAGAATCTATGGGTAATAGGCATAGAAAAGGGTGAAAAATTTAGTTCTAAAGGCATAGGGATGATTTCCAAAGGAGTCAATAGGAAATGTCCCAGAGTTGGGAAGAGAGATGCCAATCCAGAGAAGGAGGCATGTAGGACACCAAACAGACAAGATCAGGGAAGAAACTCCCTGTGTTATACGCTAATCAAAACCCTAAATATACAGAACAAAGAGAACATAGACAGCTAAAGCAGCAAGAGAGAAAGCGCATCACACACACAGGCAGGCCCTCAAAATAACAGCAGATTTTTCAATGGAAACTTTAAAGACAAGGAGGTCCTGAAAGATCCCAACTGCCAACTCAGACGACTGTACCCAGCAAAGCTATGTGTACTAATTGCGTGAAAAGAAAAAAATTTCCATGATGAATCTAGACTAAAGAAGTTTAAAAACATTAAGCCAGCTCTCAGAAAATACTTGAAGGGGTGAGTCTTTCAAACTGAAGAGTGTAGCTGGCATTTTCTTTGGGCCGCCAACCAGCTCCCAAATAAAGTCACAGAGATTTATTAATTATAAATGCTTGACCTCAGCTTAGACTTGTCCCACTGGCTCTTTTAATGTAATTTAACCTGTTTCTATTTGCCTGTGTTTTGCCTCAGGGCTTTCTACCTTTTCTACCTTTCTTTCATTCTGTATGTCCTACTTTCCTGCTTCCTCCATGTTTGACTGGGTGGCCCCTGGTGTCTCCCTGTCATCTCCTCCTTTTCTTTCTCTCTGGAACTTAAATTCTTCCTCCTACTTACTCTCCCTGCCTGGGGAAGTTCCACTTATACCTCCTCCCTTGCTATTGGCCATTCAGCTTTTTATTAGACCAATCTAGGCAGGTAAGGTAAAACAGCAACACATCTTTTCATAATTAAACAAATGCAACATAGCTTTACATAGTTAAACAATTATTCTGCAACATAAACAAATGCAACACATCTTTACATAGTTAAAACAAATGCAGCACATCTTTGCATAGTTAAACAAATATTCTGCAACAGATGAGAAAATCAAATCTATCCGTGAGGACACAGGAAAGGATCAACAATACTAGAATAATAGTTAAGCCTGAAAGGGAGAGGGAAAAACAAAAACAAAAACAAACCCAAACCACAAAATCAACACAATAACAGGAATCAATGCACACCTTTAATCAATAACCAAAAACTAGTTGTCTCAGTACCCCAATCAAAAAGCACAGACTAGTGGATTGAATAAAAAAGCTGGAATTTCCCAGCGTGGTGGCTCACACCTTTAATCCTACAGGAGGCAGAGGCACGTAATTCTCTGTGAGTTCGAGGCCAGCCTGGTCTACTCAGTGAGTTCCAGGGCAGCAGGCCTATGCAATAGAGTGACCCAGTCAAAAACAAACAAACAAACAAACAAAAATCAGGAACCATCTGCTTGCTGCCTCTAAGGAACGTACTTCACCACAGAAGACAGACACTCCCTTAGGGTGAAAGGATGGAAAAGGTGTCCCAAGCAAATGAATCTAGGACACAGCAGATGTCACTGTTCTCATGGTGACAATAGACTTCAAATCAAAAACTGAGAAAACATAAAGAAAGTTGCTTCAGGGGCTGGAGAGAGGGCTCAGAGCTTAGGAGCACTGGCTGTTCTTCCAAAGGTCCTGAGTTCAATTCCCAGCAACCACATGGTGGCTCACAACCATCTGTAATGAGATCTGCTGCCCTCTTCTGGCCTGCAGGCATACATGCAGACAGAACACTGTATACATAAATAAATCTTTTTTTTTTTTTTTTTTTAAAGAAAGTTGCTTCATGCTTACCAAGGGAATGATCCATCAAGGGGCCATCACAATTTTAAATATATGTGCTCTAAACACAAGGGCACTAAATTTCATAAAACAAGCACTGTTGGATGTAAAGGCACAGATATTAATTTTAGGACAATACTAGCGATTTCAATACCTCACTCTCATTAATTGAGAGCCCATTATGCTAAAAATCTGAATTAAGTGGCATAGATCAAATAGACTTAACAGACATCTATAGATTATTCTATTCAAACACTGGAGAATATACTTTTTTCTCATCAGCTCATGAAACTTTTCTAACCTAGTTTATACACTAGGGCACAAAGTAAATCTTAAAAAATACAGGAAAATTGAGACAATTCCTTGTGTCCTATAGGATCACAGTAGAACATGACTGACACCAGCAGCAAGAGAAACTCTTTTTTTCTGGGGTCGGGGGAAGGCTTTATTTGGCTTATGCTTCCACATCACTATTCATCATTGAAGGAAGTCAGGACAGGAACTCAAACAGGCAGGATCCTGGAGGCAGGAGCTGATAAAGAGTCCATGGAGGGGAGCTACTTACCAGCTTCCTCTGATGGCTCACTCAACTTTTTTCCTTCTAGAACCCAGGACCAGCAGCCCAGGGATAGCACCATCCACAATGGGCTGGACCCTGTAACAGCAACTGCTAATTAACAAAATGCCCACTGGCTTGCCCACAGATGATCTTATAGAGGCATTTTCTTTTCTCTTCTTTTCTTTTCTTTTCTTTTTTAAATTAAACTTCTTTATTTATTTTACATCCCAACAGCAATTTCCCTTCCCTCCTCTCTGCCCCCCACCTTCCCTCCATGCCCCCATCCACTCCTCCTCTGTTTCTGTTCAGAAAGGGGCAGGCCTCCCGTAGGTATCAATAAAGCATGCCATATCAAGTTGCAGTAGGATTAAGCACCTTCCCTTGTATTAAGGCTGGGTAAGGTAACCCAGTATGAGGATTAGGCTCCCAAAAGCCAGCCAAAGCTTTAGGGACAGTCCCTGCTCCCACTGTTAAGGAGTCCCACAAATAGACCAAGCTGCACAACTGTCACATATAAAGAGAAACTCTTAAACAAATGAAAACCCATTGAAATTAAACAACACACTAATGAACAATGAATAGACATTTCAAAAGATCAGGTAGGAAATAAAAAACATTCCTAGAATCAAATGAAATTGAAAACACAACATATCAGAACCAATAGGATACAGCAAAGTAGTCCTAAGAGGGACATTTAAGAAGCCAGAACGATCTCAAATAACTTAATGATACACCTTAAAGCAGTAGATAAAGAGCGCTAAGCTGAATCCCAAGTCAGCAGACAGAGAGAAATTATTAAGATCAGGCAGATGTCCGGGCAGGGGTGTGTGTGTGTGGGGGTGTTGGTTGGTGGTGGTGGTGCACACCTCTCATTGCAGCACTCAGGAGGCAGAGGTAAGTGGATCTCTGTGAGTTTGAGGGCAGCCTGGTCTACCAAGAGAGTTCCAGGACAGCCAGGTCAGTACACAGAGAAACCCTGTCTCAAAAACAAAAGCAACAACAATGAAAGACCAGGCAGAAAATAAAATAGAAACAACAGCAACAAAACCCAAAATGACATAAAGGGTCAATAAAACAGAGTTGTTTCTTTGAAAAGTTAAAACAAAATGGATAAACCCTTAGCCAAACTAACTGTGCTGGTTTGAAAGAAAATGGCCCCCAAAGGGAGTGGCTCTATCGGTAGGTGTGGCCTTGTTGGAGTAGGTGTGTCACTGTGGAGGTAGGCTCTGAGGTCTCATGCTCAAGCCACACCCAGTGAGACAGACCACTTCCTGTTGCCTGTGAGTCAAGATGTAAGAACACTCAGCTCCTTATCTAGCACCATGTCTGCCTACATGCTGCCTTGCTTCCCACTGTGATGATAATGGACTGAACCTCTGAACTGTAAGTGAGCCACCACAATTAAATGTTTTCCTTTATAAGAGTTGCCGTGGTCATGGTGTCTCTTCACAGCAGGAGAAGCCCTAAGACACTAGCCTAAGAAACCCTAAGACACTAATAAAATTAGACATGAAAAAGGATCTATTACCATAGATATCAATAAAATTCAGAAAATCGTCAGGTTTTACCTAAAAAAGCATATATTCTGCTAAATTGGTAAATGTAAAAGAAATGGATGAATTTCTAGACACAGATGACCTATGAAAATTAAACTTAGATGAGACAATTTATACAAAACTGTAACAAACAATGAGATTTAAGAAGTAATAAAAAATTTTCCAACTGAAAAAAGACCATGTCCAGATGGAATCATTCTTAAATTTTACCAGATCTCCAAAGAACTCACACCAATGTTTCTCAAACTGTTCTACAAATTATAAAAGGCAGGAACAACATCTAACTTTTTATGAAGCTAGTATTACCCCATACCAAAACCAGACAAAGACGCAAGAAACATATACAAAACCATATAGATGAATGGTCTTGTTAAAAAAGAAACACAGAGCCAATGCAGAGATGAAAGCCCAAGAGGTCAGAGCTAAAAACCTTACCCTTCACTGCTGCTGTTGTCCTCTTCAGCAAGAGACCTACTTCCTGTCTGTTTGTCTTTTTTATAGACTTTCTATTCTGCCTTCTC
>CABHPH010121122.1:0-14308 GCA_902168325.1 Peromyscus nudipes | reverse complement strand
GAAATGCTAATGATTTTGTTTGTTAATTTTATATCTTGAAACTTTTTATATTTCTGTACTAATTCTTATTGGTTTCAATGGAGCATTAAAGAATACAATCTCCCATCTCAACTATCCTGACATGCTTTGAAGATAGATACTTTTACTCAGCAAAATTCCATTCTAAATGATCATTGTTATTTAATTTATTGTCTTATTGTTCTGTCAATGAACTGTAAGAAATATTTTGGGTAGAAATGTCAAGGACAGTGTTCTTGCCTTGCTGTGGACTTTAGGCAGTAAAGTGTCCCAGCATCTCAGCACTGAGCATACCAGTTGTGGATGTACTGTGTAAGCCCCTCATTTTATTCAGGCACGCTGTTTCCATATCTAAGACGTTGAGTGGCTTCATCAGAAAGAGAAGTTGGATTGCATCAAAGCTTCCTCTAAACACCTGCAATGATCCTGTGGGTTCAGTGCTTCATCTGTGACTGTGGCACAGCACACAAGTGTTTGTACTTGTGCCTCTGAAGGGCGCTGGCCTGCTGTTTCCTTTGTGTGTGTGACTGTGGCACAGCGCACAAGTGTTTGTACTTGTGCTTCTGAAGGGCGCTGGCCTGCTGTTTCCTTGGTGTGTGCTATTGCAGGATGCTGAGAGCACTCCCTTTTCAGCTTTTGAAGGTTGATATTTTTTTGTTTTTATTTTTGTTTTGTTTTTGAGAAATATTTCTGTAAATTCTTTGAAGTTTGGTAAAGTGTCACAGGGAGTCTGTCAGGTCCTAGGTTTTCTGCAAAGGAATGCGTGCTTGCTGTTCAGTCTTCTTTCTTTTGGTCTAGATTTTCATTTTTTCGGGATTCAGCATTGAAACATTTGTCTGAGAACTTATCAGTTATCCTAGCTGTTTACATTTTTAATATATAAAACTACCTTATGACCCTTTGAAATTCGGAAGTGTGTCTAATCTGTTTGATATTTTGATGTCAAATTTATATCATTTAACAAGTGGTCTTCATCACATTTGTTGTTAGTAATTGCTTTGATCCATTACAATCTGTGATGTTCTAAGCAAGGCTTTCTATTGCTTTTGTGTTTAACTTTTCAGCCGTAGTAGCCTTTCCTAATTAGAAGTCTTTTGATTCTATTTAGAGAAGGGAGGACCAGGGCTGATAAATGCTGGTGGCTTTTATTTCCCTGAGAAAGTTTCTATTTCTCCATGACTTTGGAAGGACAGCTTTGATTGGCGAAGTTCTCTTTGGCAAGGTTTGGTTTGGTTTTTCCCATAGCACTGAAGCAGGTTAGTTATCACAGGTACCAGTTTATATGTTTTATCTTGGGAAATCTATTGATCATCATGCTGATAGCTTTTTGTATATGGTTTTTCCTTGTCTCTTGAAGCCTTCAAATACTTTTCGTTGTCTTTGAGTTTTGATATTTTGATTAATATGCACCTTGGAGAAATGTTCTTTAAGGCCACTTTCCTTGGAGACTTGGTACTTCCTGTACTTAGGTACTGATAGATTTCCTTGTGTTTAAAATGTTTGGGATAATTATTTTACTAGATGTTCTTTCTGGTTCTTAAAAAATTTCTTCCCCTCCTTGGATTATTTCTACATATTAAACAAGGTGGCTTAATGATTTCATGTCACTCCTGATCTTAATTAATTTTTATTCTTTTGTTCCCTTGACCAAATAATTTCAAATGTCTCATCTAAAACTTTTCTTTTAGCTTCATGGGAATTGTTGTTGAAGATTATTTACACTTCAACTCAGTGTTGTAGCCTTCTTTAATATCTCCACTTGAATTTATATTGTTCCTATTTATTTGTCAAATTTCTCTGTGTGTATTTTTCTGAATTTCATTAATTTTTTAATGAATAAATTCTTTAAGTTCAGGAACTTTAAGAGGTTTTTTAGACTACTTTCTGACCCTCTCAGGTTTTTTGGTGTCTGTCATGGGAGCTTTGTTAGATCATTTTGGAAGAACCATGATATCTGGTGACGTTACTAACCTTGTATTGGTGTCAGCACCCGAAGAGACTGCTGCTTCTCCTAGTGCTCACAGATAACCTTAGACACAACCAGAGCTTCTCTCTGTTGTCTGTTTTGTGACCCTGGATGGCTCTGAGGGCCATGACCCCAAAAAGGCACAACATTTGTTCAATTGCACTAGAAGTTTTGGCTGCAGGCTTTGCACACTCAGGTGGGCTAGCAGGCTGGGCACTGCCAGGGAAGGATAGTATGTTCTCTGATAAGGAACTAGTGATATTTGAGTTCAGGAGGCAATGTACATCTTTCAAGAAAGGCACAAAGATGTGTGGAGTAACTGATGGAGACCTTCTGTGTGACTCAGTGGAATTGTGTGGGAGGCTTACTTCCTTGAGAACCACTAAAAACCTGTGTGGTACAGTCCAGGATCCTCTTCTTTGACACCCCTGGGGCAGTCATTTCTCTCCCTCGCTAGGAACCCTGGGTAAGCCTGACATTTGTCCTAGGGTCCACCTTTCTGTGATTCAAGTCAGACAAATCCCCCCAACCTCCTGTGGAATAACCACCATAGCTTCGTAGCTGGCCATGATGGTTGCAGGTTGGAAGCATAGTCACCAGGCTCAAGTTCACAGCAGTGGCAGAGAACTGCAGGCTGGTGCTGCCAGCTCTGTTATCACAGGAGGTCACCTTGCCATTTTCTGCTGTGACCCCAAAAAGGCAGGGAAAGATTCTGAGGAAATGTCTCAGGGAGCTGGGAGATGTAGAGTCTGGTTCCATATTTCTTTCCGTCTGTAGAAACTGTGATGTCTGAGGAATCTGTACTGTGTGCACCTTGGAAACAGCTGATCAGTCAAGGTGATTTCCTTAATGTTTCCCATGCATTTTTCATCCCATTCTATGGACCACAACTGTACCTCACATTCAGTCTCATATTGGCAGAGGAGGGGTTGTTGATTTCTACATTGTTGTCTATGGAATTTTCTTGGAACATTGCTGAATGATGGGGCCTTTGCTGCATCAATCTATCGATGCCACTCAAAAGTCTCCATGTCTGGATTTCATGGTGTGTTTGTCCATTGTTAGTACAAGATAAATGTGTGTGTGTGTGTGTGTGTGTGTGTGTGTGTGACAGAGAAAGAGAGAGAGAGAGAGACAGAGACAGAGACAGAGACAGACAGAGACAGACAGACAGAGACAGAGACAGAGAATAGCACCTTATTTCTACCAGCCAGTCACCTATTATGAATCAACTGTTGCTATGCACTGAGCCAGCAAGGCAGACATGGATGATAGTCACCGTAGAGAGAGAGAGTAGCCCTTCTGTTAGAATCTGAGGAGCTGAGATGAAAGAAACTAGGATCCAAGAAGGGAGAATCTCTTGTGAGTTTCAGGTCCAACTCTAGAGAAAAGAGAGACACAGAGACGGATACACACATCTTCACAGAATCTGGTAGTAAGTCCACCTGAGTTTCAGTGTACAGCCAGGGTAGGGGGACATGGGAGGCTGGCACAGGGTGTCACGGGGCCTAGGAGCCAGTAAGCTGAGATCTCCAGAACTGTGAACAAGACTCAGAGACATTGCTTCTGGATAACAGAAGAGGGGAAAGCCAGCCCTAGCTGCTGAGGTGTTTTATCTCTTACATGGAGATGGTTGGAAAGGCCTGTTTGTTAGCCTTTTGACCGCTCTCCAGTCTGACACTGGGAAAAATAACCACTATAGTTTGGACTGATTTTCCTCCACTTATGAAGGGAATGAATATCCTCTCAGTTGATGAACACTGTCTCCTTTCCATTGAGATGTACTGCATCCTTTTGGATCAAGGCCCTTTTTCCATTAGCTGGCATGTTTTTCTATTTTGTCAATATTACATTTCATTCTGCATAACATACACAGGTATCCAAATGTTGCTTACAAAATGTTTAGTGTTTCAAGCATCCATTTTCAAAGGAAATCATCTGTGTTATTTATTTATTATTATGTTTATTTATGAATATTTTTATATTTATTAATATGCTTATTATTATGTTTATTTATTTATTACATGTCTGTGTGGATAGGCACCGGTACCCTCACTGTAGCACAGCTCAGTTGTGGAGGCAGAGGTGCTGTGGGATGGTCTGTATGTCAAACATGTTGCTTATTGGTCAATAAATAAAGCACTGATTGGCCAGTGGTCAGGCAGGAAGAAGTATAGGTGGGACAAGGAAGAGAGAATTCTGGGAAGTGGAAGGCTGAGGAGACACTGCCAGCCGCCGCCATGACAAACAGCATGTGAAGATGCCGGTAAGCCACAAGCAATGTGGCAAGGTATAGAATTATAGAAATGGATTAATTTAAGATGTAAGAACTAGATAGCTAGAAGTCTGAGCCATTAGCCAAACAGTTTAAACAATATAAGTCTCTGTGTTTACTTGGTTGGGTCTGAGCGGCTGTGGGACTGGCAGGTGGCAGAGATTTGTCCTGACTGTGGGCCAGGCAGGAAAACTCTAGCTACACAGAGGTTCAGAGGTTAGCTTGGAGAAGTGGTCCTCTCCTTCTACCATGGAGGCCCTGAGGATCAAACTCAGGCCATGGGGCAAGCACCTCTGCGGACTGAATCTTCTTGCTCCCCCATGCTCTCTTTAACCGCTCCTAGAGTTTCATTTTACATCATAAGTCTCTGATTGTCAAATTTAAATTTACACTGTTTTATAGTTAGACAAACAGATCAAGTTTACCCTTCCTAATGGCTGTTCTATCCTTCTAACACTTTAAAATGCACTTTCTCCACTCATTGACGCCACCTTTAACTTATCATTTGTGGCAGCTTCTGAGTTGGCATGCTCATCTGCTTAAGTGCACTTACCACTGGCTTAGCACATGCTGAACTGTGTTCTAATCCCACAACCTTCTTACTAGTGCTTTCTTAGTTTTTCTGCCTTATCAATTCTTCCACATAAACTTATCTGGGGCAAGGAAGACAGCTCAGTGGATAGGGAGCTTGCTATGCAGGCATGAACGCTGGTATCTGAACCCCAGAATATACATGAAGAAGAACACAGGAGATAGACTCTGTCACCCCAGTACTTCTTTGGCTAGAAGGGTGATGGAGGCATCCCCAGAAACTCCTGGTTCAATTAGTCTGATGTACACCATGGTGACTAATAAAAGACACACACAAAAATTGAGGTGGACAACGAGAGTGATACCCTATGTTGTTCTCTGCCCTCCATGTGTACACATGGAGACTTTCGCACACACGTACACATCATCATCATCACCCACAAATAACATGAAGAAACTTATTCAGCTATGCAAGATACAGAACTGAAAGAATCATGACTGACATTACACCAAAGGGTAAATAAATATGAGTGACTTGCATGCCTAGCCTCCAGACTTCCAACCCAAGCACATAGTGAGCTTGGAGATGGGTTCCAAGATCTTCAGCTTTGAGCACAGTTCCTAATGTCTGTTCCCAACACAGAATACAGGATGATGACTTTAAGCCTTAGTCAGACCATGTCATGTCTGTTTCCAGAACCTTCTAGGATTACTTCATCCTCTCAGAACATGGGTAGAGGCCAGTGGTAGCCAGCGTCTGGGTGATGCTCACCTCCTGTGACTCCCCTGTCCTCTTTCTTCTCTCCCCCTTTGCTCTTGCTCTCTGTCCCTACCCCACAACCTGTGCCTGTGGTTCAGCATATTTGGAGCTGCCCTCCCCCATATGCATTCTCCTCCATGACCTTTTGCTAAATATCACAAGGGATTCCACTGATGACCTCTTTAAAATTAAAGTTCCCCTGACTTTACATGCACCTTCTTCCACATTCTATTTGACTCAATTTCTCTGATAAACATGAAAATATGATTAGCGTTAAAACCTTCACATTTATTATTTCAACTCTATTACTTACCAAAGTGTAGGAAGCATGTTCCAGTTTTTCTCACCTATGACCCCTCCTAAGCTCAGAACATTCTCAACACATGGAAAGGAAGTAACCAAATATCTGTCAAGTAAATAGATGAACGTTTAGTCCTAAAAAGAACCACTATCCGTTTTCCACATTTCCATTATCCACATTTCAGTTTATTCTCTGGCAATTTCCTATGTTTCCCATGCTCCATTTGGTGCCACACTGAAAACAAACACTTTTAAATCAGTTGATATATCTCTAATACCTGTTAAGAACCTCTTTGAATTTAAGTATACTTATAATCCCTAGTGAAATAGAAGCAACAATTGGAAGTTTTTCAACCACAAAAAAAAGTCCAGGCCAGATGGTCTTAGCAGAGCATTCTATGAGACTTTTATAGAAGAGTTAATGTCAATACACCTCAAATATTACACAAAATAAAAGCAGAAGAAAAATTACCCAATTCATTTTATGAGGCTACACTTACCCTGATCCCAAACCATATAAAAATCTCAACAAAAAAAGAAATACAGACCAATTTTCCCTTATGATAAAATATGCAAATATACTCAATAAAATACTCATAACCAAATCCAAGAACACATCAAAAAGATCATTCACCATGATCAAGTATGCTTCTTCCCAGAGGTGCAGGGATGGTTCAACATATAAAAATATGAAAATAAGTAAATTTAACCAACCATATATATAAATTGAAAGAAAACAAAAAATACATGATCATCTCATTAAATGAAGAAAGAACCTTTGATAAAATCCAACACCCATTCATGATAAAAATACTGGAAAGATTAGGGTTACAAGGCATGCACATAAACATAATAAAGTTAACTTACAGCAAGCCCATAGCCAAGTTCAAATGTAATGGAGAAAAACTCAAAGCAAGTCCACTAAAATCAGAAAAAAGACAAGGTTGTCCATGCGTTACCCATTCAAAATAGTAGTTGAAGTTTTAGCTAGAGCAGTAAAACACCTGGAGGAGATCAGGGGGATACAACTTGGAAATGAAGAAGTCAAAGTCTCTTTATTTGCAGATGATATGATAATATGCATAAGTGACCTGAAAAACTACACCAGGGAACTTCTACAGCATATAAATACTTTCAGTGAAGTGACTGGACAGAAGATTAACTCAAAAACAATCAGTAGCCCTCCTACATACAAATGACAAATGTACTGAGAAAGAAATCAGAAAATCAAAATCATTCACAATAGTCACAAATAATATAAAATATCTTGGGGTAACTCTAACCAAGTAAGTGAAAAACTTGTATGATTAAAAACTTCAAGTCTTCGAAGAAAGAAATTGAAGATATCAGAAGATGGAAAGATTTCCCATGCTCATGGATTGGTATGATTAACACAGCAAAAATGGCCATCTTACCAAAAGCAATCTACAGATTCAATGCAATCCCCATCAAAATCTCAACAAAATTATTTACAGACCATGACAGCCAATTCTCAGCTTCATATGGAAAAAACAACCTAAGATAGATAAAACAATAAAGGAACTGCTGGAAGTATCATCATCCCTGATCTCAAGTTGTACAACAGAGCTACATTAATAAAAACCTTATGGTAGGACATAAAAACAGATATGCAGATCAATGAAATGTAATGATGACCCAGACATAAATCCACACATCTATGGACACCTGATTTTTGTAAAGAAGCCAGATATACACACTGAAAAAAGATAGAATCTTCAACAAATGGTGCTAATCAAACTGGAAATCTGCATGAAGAAGAATGCATATAAATTTACATATCTATCACTCTTCACAAAACCTAAGTCCATGAGGATCAAAGATCTCAATATAAAACCAGACAAGCTGAGCCTAATAGAAGAGAAAATGGAGAATATCCTTGAACATTGGCACAGAAGATGACTTTCTGAGCAGAACACCAATTGCACAGGTACTAAGTTCAACAGTTAATAAGTATGACTTCATGAAACTGAAAAGCTGCTGTAAGACAAAGGACGCATTAATTGAACAAAGCAATATCCTACAAAATGGGAAAAGATTTTTCCCAACTCTACATCTGAGAGAGGACTAATATCCAAATATATAAAGAAATCAAGAAACTAGATATCAACCCCACAAATAATTCAATTAAAAATGGGGTACAGATCTAAACAGAATTCTCAATAGAGTGATCTCAAATGTCTGTGAAGCACTTAAAGAATGTTCAACACCCTTAGCCACCAGGGAAATGCAAATCAAAACAACTGCGAGATACCATATTACACCATCAGAATGGCTAAGATCAATAACACAAGTAACAGCTAATGCTGACAAGGATATGAAGCAAGGGAAACACTCCTCTGTTGCTGGTGGGAGGGAAAACTTGTACAGTCACTATGTAAATCAGTATGGTGGTTCCTCAGAAAGTTGGGAATCAATCTACTTCAAGACCCAGCTATACAACTTTCAGGCATATACCCAAAGGACCCTCTCTCCTACTACAGAATACCTGCTCAACTATGTTCATAGCAGCTTTATTCATAATAGTCAGAAACTGGAAACAACCTCTCAACAGAAGAATGGATAAAGAAAATGTGGTACATTTGCACAATGGAGTATTACTTAGCTGTCAAAAAAGGCATCATAAAATTTGTACACAAATGGATGGAACTAAAAATATCATCCTGAGTGAGGTAACCCAGACATAGAAACGCAAATATAGTATGTACTCACTTATAAGTGGATATTAGCTGTTAAGTAAATAATAACCAAACTACAATCTGTAGACCCAGAAAGGTTAGGTTAAGAGGGGACCCATGGGTCTCCCTGGAAAGGAGAAATAGAATAGACTTTGTGGGTGAACTGGAGGTCAATGAGGACAGGAGCAGTAGGGATCAAGTGGGGAGATGGAGAGAGTGTAGTGAGAGAAAGCTGGATTTGGGGAGCACTTGGGGGTGCAGTGTGGAAACTTAGTGCAGTGGAAACTTCCTAGAATCTATGAGGATGAACCTAATGAGGGCTTCTAGTAAGGGGGAGTCTCAAGTGGTCATCTCTTGCAGCTAGGCAAGATTTCCAGTAGCAAGATTGGGCTGCATTCATTTGAGTTGTCGGCCAAGATCAACAAACAGCCAAGCTGACACTAGGACAGGGGATTGCTCTCCGCAAAATGGCAGCAAAGCCCCATTGCTGAGGACAACATCTACACATTCATTGAACATGCAGAAATTGAGCTGTGCCTGCATGGAGCATTCACTTGCAATCTCTAGTCTCTTTGATATGGTAAGGTACTCTGTAGGCTACAAAGAGAAACATGGACACCAACCCAGCCACAAAATCTTTGCCCTTCAATCTGTCCTGCCTGAAAGATATGCTTGGGCAATAGTGGTACAGAACTTGTGGGAGTGGCCAGCCAATGTCTGGTTTAATTTGAGGCCCATGCCATGAGAGGGATCAGAATGAGACCTATTGTAGAGCCAAACATGATTGGCAATAAACAAGCAAACAAAGAACAACAACAAATAAAACCAATGAAATGATTCCTAATGATATTCTGCTGTACTCATAGAATGGTGCCCAGTCCAGGCATCACTAAAGAAGCCTCCTCCAGCAGATGATGGAAGCAGGTACAGAAGCCCACATCCAGACATTATGCAGAAAGAGAAAACATAGAGAGAGAGTCTAAATTGGAGGTCTCTATTAGGTACCTCCCCTCTGTGGATGATATATTGTGTACCTTAATAAACTTATCTGGGGGTCAGAGAACAGAACAGCCCACTAGATTAGACATAGAGGCCAGACAATGATGGTACACATCCTTAATCCTAGAATTCTGGAGGCAGAGATCTATCCAGATCTCTGTGAGTTCAAGACCACACTGGAAACAGAGCCAGGCATGGTGACACACACCTTTAATCCCAGGAAGTGATGGCAGGAAGCAGAAAGGTATATAAAGCATGAGGACCAGGAACCAGAGACTTTTTAAGCTTTTAGGCTTTTAGCAGCAGTTCAGTTGAGATCCATTTGGATGAGGACTCAGAAGCTTTCCGTCTGAGGATTTGAGGAAACAGTATTGAATGAGAAGTTGTCGAGGTGAGGTGGCTGTGGCTTGTTCTGCTTCTCTGATCTTTCAGCATTTACCCCAATACTTGGCTCTGGGTTTGTTTTTTATTAATAAGACCATATAGCAATTTGTGTTACACCCCTCAGAGCTCAGGGAACCCTGAGAAAGAGGGGGCAGAAAGTTTGTAGGAGTCAGATGTCATGGAGGAACCAAGAAAATATGGCTCACAGAGACAGAGTGGCATGCACCAGGACTGCATGGGTCTGCACCAGACCTTTTTCATGTATTTTAGCTTGCTGTTTTTGAGGAACTCCTAACAGAGGAAGCAGGCATGTCTCTGACTCTTTTGCCTGCTCTTGGGACCCTTTTCCTCCTGTTAGGTTGTATCACCCAACCTCGATGCGAAGGCTTTTGCTGAAACAAAATACAGTCTGACTGTATTTTGTTTCGTCATGTTTGGTTGGTATCTCTTAGAAGCCTGCTCTTTCCTGAAGGGGGATGGAAGGGGAGTGAGTGGAGACTGGAAAAGGGGAGGAACTGGGAGGAGTAGAGGATTAGAGGGAGGGAATACTGTGGAGGAGATGTATTGCATAAGAAAAAAATCTACATTCAATTAAGAGAGAGGGGGAGAGGGGGGGGGCTGACTGGAAGGAAGTGGTACAAGCCTGAGATCTTGTGTCCCCTGCAGTCACATCTCCTCCTTCATCCTCAGCCCACTTCCCATTCCGTCTGAGGAACAATACTGCAGGGTTAAGGAAAATGAGCATGTCTGGGGCATCATGTGGAACACTCCTCACCTTTGTATCCTCGGCCAGTTTGTCACTCAAGAAAGTCACAATTTAACCTGATAAGTGGGGGCCTTGTAAATAAGCCCAGGTCCACAGCCCTAATCAGAACTTTAAAGGAGAATTAAAACTGTTCTGCTGTAAAAGAAGGTGACTTCAGCTGTAATGAAGTTTCATTTTCTTTTGTTCCAAGAGTGTACCTGTGTGGTGGTATTGTATTCCCCAAAATATTGTGTACCTTAATAAACTTATCTGGGGTCAGAGACAGAACAGCCACAATATTAAACAGAGGTTAGGCAGTGGTAGCACACGCCTTTAATCCTAGCATTCCAGAGAACAGAAATCCCTCTGGATCTCTGTGAGTTCAAGGCCACATTGGAAACGGCCAGGCACAGTGATACACACCTTTAATCCCAGAAAGCCAGCCTTTAATCCCAGGGAGTGGTAGTAGAAAGCAGAAAGGTATATAAGGCGTGAGGACCAGAAACTCGAGGCATTTGGCCTGGAGAAGCATTGGGCCTGGGTAAGCATTTGGCCTGGAGAATCTTTTGGCCTGGTTAAGCATTTAGGCTTTCAAGCAGCAGTTCAGCTGAGAGCCATTCGGATATGAGGACATAGAGGCTTCCAGTCTGAGGAAGCAAGACCAGCTGAGGATCCGGTGAGGTGAGATAGCTGTGGCTTGTTCTGTCTCTCTGACTATCCAGCATTTCACCCCAATACCTGGCCTGGGTTTGATTTTATTAATAAGAACTTTTTAAGATTCATGCTACATACCTGTATGCTTTTTCTAAGCACACAGTCACACACACAAATGCAGGCACACACTGTCACCTGTACCACACACACACACACACACACACACACACACATATGCACACATAGACAGGCATACTCACATACACAGATATGCACAGGCACATTCACATACACACAAGCACACACACAGAAATACACACAGGCACACACACACACACACACAGAGGCATAGTCATATACACAGATATGTACAGGCACATTCACATACACACAGGCACACAGGCACACAGGCACACAGGCACACACACAAGTGCATTCAAATCTGAACACATGGATACACAGCCATAGCCAAAGACTGTTGAAGCTGATGTAGACATCTAAGGTCAGCCTTTCACATCTCACTTTATTTAGTATCTTAAAGCCTTAGGGTCTCTTGCCTGTGCTTAAGGAGTCATCCTGAGGGGGGAGAGAGGGATCAGCTGTTAAGAGCAATGGCTGCTCTCATAGAGGACCAGAATCTAATACCTAGCACCCACATGGCAGCTCATAACCATCTGTAACCCCATTTCCAGGAGCTCTAAGACCTTCTGAGCTCAGTGGACACCAGGAACACATCATGGGCCGCATAAACATACCTGACTCGCTCATATGCCTAAAATAAAATTAAAATTGAAAAAGGAGTCATTCTCACAATTATCTCATCTCTCCCCATCTTCCTGACTGGCAAATGCTATTGCCTTTTCTAGAAAAGGGCCTTTTGAAACTGTGATTCTGTTCCCACAATCTGAGCAACTACAGTGAGGTGGAGGAAAGCTTGGTTGGTTAAATGCTGTCAGGAAGGCGAACCCAGGAAACTGGCATGAAGGAGGAAGGGGGCTGAGGCAGGGGGTGACCTGTGAAGAAAGGAGTGGGTAATCATCACAGATGTGTGTTCTGTTGCAGTTTGGGGGAATAGGAGTAGGGGGCGGGGGATGTCAGGCTCAGCTGACAAGATCAGGGACTCTTGAGTGGCAGGGCCATGACCTCCCTTTCTTTCCCCTTGAGAGCGAATTTTATGCCCAATTTGAGGAACTAAGAAGTGTTCACTTGGTCACGGAGCCACGTGGTGCCGGGCACTAGGCACCTAATAAATGTAGGCGAATATTAGTAAAAGTGAGTAAACGCCATTGCTCTTCAGTTACTGTAAAATAACAATAAAACTACAGCACCATAAAGCAAACATAGACAAACGCTGCAGCAAGCTTCCCCTCCGGAGGGTCCCCCTCTGGCCAGGCTTCCTGGAGCCAGGTACAAGGCGTGTTACAAACCCATTTCCTGTTGGTCCTTGGCCCACACAGCTTGTGGAATTTTCATTCCTTCTCTTTGCATCTCTGGATGCTGCAGGAGAAAAAATGACTCCTCGCTCACCAAACTTAGCTGTGTGTGTCCAATAAGAGCTGTCTCCTGTATTCAACAAATGGGTAATGATTTTATTTTAACCCACAGCCAGTTAAACTGTTTATAGTCTGTCTGGGCAGGAAAACAAAATCTAAAAGAAGAAGAAAAAAAGATTAGCATTTTATTTGCAGAACTCACCCCAGTTTAATTCCTTATTTAGAATTTGAAATATTTCAGTATAACTTGAATTTGTGCTGCTAAAATTTCACTCTTAGAATACAATTAGGCTGTTTATTTTGGAGGCAGAGCCAAGCAGAAAATTTAAAACAAATACACATTTAAACAATGAAATGATTGATTTTCCTAGAGAGTGTCAAAGAATTGGAGATGAAATTAAAGAGACTTGATTGTTCGTTGATTGAGTGAGTAATTGTGTGTGTGTGTGTGTGTGTGTGTGTGTGTGTGAGAGAGAGTAAAATCTCTCTGGTAGTTAAAGATATAGGAGTAATATGTATGTTGGTTGACTTCTTTTGAATTTGCTTGTTTAGCTGAGTGATCACTGATCCTCTTCAAAGCCCAGACTGTCTTCGTAACAAAGCCCAGAGAAAGACATTCACACAGGAAGCAGCCTGCTTTCTTCATCATAAGGTTTAACCATGTTCATCAAAGGACTACAGTTGCCATGTGCCTGACCCCTGCATTATCTGCTCCTCACTGACAGCTGAAGGTCCACTTGGTCTTCAAAGGGTTGGATCTGCAGCTCTGAGATGCCACTCCTCTCAGAAGTGCCTTTGGTGGGGTAGACTGACTCTGTTCAGGAGAAATCTGGAGTTCCTCTTCTGTTCCCCTGCCCACCCACTTGCAGCCCTTTCTTCGAGCCCTGGGAAAATAGAGTGTGAGTGGCTATGTGGAGCCACTTGCCTGTTGCTCTCTGGACTTCAGCTTTGGCGGCAAGAACTCCTTGTTTAATCAACAGAGCCTGGTGAATCCTTTGGATTTCAGCATGGCAGAGCTGTGTCCACCCTTCTTTATAATGTGGTGATGCTCTGATTTTCTGATACGCCCTTTTGTCAAAGGTAAGAAAAGGAAGCACAGTTCTGTGTTAGAGTCACATCTGCTCTATGACTGCTTCACACTCAGAGCAAGTGAGATGGAAAAACAGCATTCCTCACAAATAGCCAGGGCTCTGGGGAAGCATCTGCCTAGATTACTGACTAAGGTATGTGCACCTGGGAGATGATCAATATCCATTCGAAATTTACCTTCAGCCTGAATTGTAAGACACTGGGATAATGTTATGCCTCCCTTTCTCTCTTCTAAACGGGGCAATATTAGCCACTTTGGGACTACTTAATTGACACCATGGCAAAGGTCGAATGCTATCTAGTTGATCAAAGGTAAAGAAAGCTAAAAACAAAGGCAGTGCCGAGTTTTCCAGTACTTACTGGCTCAGTACTTTTTTTTGACTTTATTTATTTATTTT
>CABHPH010121121.1:0-14586 GCA_902168325.1 Peromyscus nudipes | reverse complement strand
AAAGGCTTTGCCACAAAGATTACATTTATAGGGTTTCTCTCCAGTATGTCTTCTTTCCTGCCTTTGCGGATGACTGGGATATACAAAGGCTTTAACATATTGATTACATTCATATGGTGTATCTCCAGTATGAGTTCTTTCATGCTTTAGGAGAGGACTCTGACATTCAAAGGCTTTAACACATTGAGTACATTCAGAAAGGTTCTCTGTAGTATGACTTCTTTCATACCTGTATGGAAAATTAGTGGATGTAAAAGATTTACTACATTCATTACAATGTTGAATCTGTATATCTATATGCAGTTATTTTTCAATTTGGTCTAAATGTAAAGAGGAATAAGATCTTAAGATTTTAGCCCATTATTTACACTTAAGATTTTCCCGTTCATTAAGGATTGTTTTGCATATTTGAAGATTCCTGTGATGGTAAGATCCTTTATTACCTGGCTCATATTGATGGCATCTGTTTTCTCTATGAGACATTTCACACCATTGAAGATAACTGGATGAATTCAGACCTTTATCTCACTTCTTCCATTAACAAATTTTCCTATACTATGAGTCCTGCTATGTTTCCAAAGTGAACCAGGACAAACACAAGCATTTACACAATACTGGTACTCACTACAGTGTGGTTGTTCCTGGATTACCAATGAAGCTGAAAAATCATTTTTAGTAAACTTGCATCACACTCAACAAGTCTACTCAACATGGGGATTATTACATATATTCGGATTGTTCTGAGATGGAAAAATGTACATTGCTTCTTTCCATGTCCCTATGTTCATATTTTCAAAGTGACATATGGTATACCTATGAATGGAAGAATAAGAACTAAAAGATTTCCACATTTCATTTACACTTGGACTTTCTGTATGTTCTTCACCAACATGTAGTATGGGGATTAAGTTTCCTCCACAACAACCACCTCTTAATGCTTTACTCTAACTACTCTTCTCACTACATTTAGCAAAGTCAGAACAAATATACGAGTAACAATATTTTACTATGAACTGTTTGCTTATTAGAAGGTTTTGAACATAATCTGATTACAAATTTAATGAGCATAACTTTTGTAATATAAATAGTAGGAAACTAAATGGATAGTCAGTTCTACATCATAGCTCTGATGGAGCTATGATTCAAATGGTCATATCTGTTAAGGCATTGACTCCTTGTATTCATTCTTGAGAGAATGACATGAAAACACAATTCACTTGCCATTGAGGTATATGGTATTGAAATCATTTAATGATCATCAATGTACTTTAAATGGTAATTACTTATACTCATGCTATTATTTAAAAGTTACAGATACATTAAAATATCTCCAGAGGAACATTTATATCAGGTTGCACATGAAAATTACCTTCCATGTCTTTGAAAACTTTGACAGTGCTCTTCAATATTATCTTCCCACTTGTAGCCTAGAATATTATACCAGGAAATATAAGAAATATTATTGGAAAATGTGCAAAATTAAAGTAACTCCCTTCAATTATCCATAAAACCATGCTTAATGTCTTCACCTCATTCTTCCTCAATCAAACTACAGAAGAGTATCTATAACCAGGAACTAGTCCCCTTATTTAAAAATGTGAAAGAAAATTTATAGTATTACCTATAACAGTGAGGTTTCTGTAAGTTTCCACCATCACATCTTTGTAGAGATTCTTCTGGGAAGGATCCAGCAAAGCCCACTCTTCCTGAATGAAGTTGACATGCACATCATTATAGGTCACTGCATCCTAAAATTTGCCATATGTAAATGTGTCATGCCCTTGCATACAACAAGACATATGATACTGACATCATTGTAAATGCAGGCTTCTTTAACAATATAGTCATATAATTCTGCTGTTTCAAACACTTATTCTATGATACAAATATAATAATATTATCATTTAGCCACTTTAGAAGGAAATTGAATAGGGAATTTACCTCTATCATTTCTGAATGCTTTGAGTGGGATATCATCTTGTAAGAGAATACATATTACCAGATAGAGTGACAAAAAAAACCCATCATCAGTACTGATTACATGTTAGAGAAACTGTATGAATAGTTACTAACTACAAAAAAGATGAGCAAGCTGAGTGTATTGACTCATGCCTTTAATTCCAGCATGAAGATTAAAGAGGCAGGTATATCAGCATCTGAGTTGAAAGCTAGCCTATACTATGCAATCAGTTCTAGGAGAGCAAGAAGTAAAAATTAAGAACCTATCTCCTCTGTGAAAATCAATCAAACAAACAAAAATGATAGGAAGAACTCAGAGGTTTTTTTACATGAAGTTTCTACAAAGAGATACATAATCACTTGAGTTCTGCATTCATTTTCTAGATACCTGAATTGCTTCAGTTTAAATGGTAACCTTAATGAATCTTACCAAAAGGAACTATGCATTTAAACAGTTACAAATAGACAGATGAAACCATTAACAACATAAATGTTGATCATAAATAATCAACAGAGTACAAGAGAGACAGGTCAGAAGTTAAGAGCTCTTGTAGATCTTGCATATAAGTGGGCCCAACTGCCAGCACTTGCATGGGAGAGTCTGAGGCATGTAAATCAGGATGGATATATTTAACCTTTTGGCAAAAGTCATCATTCTCTTGTCCTTTGCAGGAACAAAATCACTTTTGGTGTACCACATTATGTTCTATCTTGTTTCTTGTTGTGATTGAGTTATCTACCCAAAGCACCACAGGTAATGGATGGGTTTATTTGGCTGATTCTGCCAGGTCACAATCGATCATTGTGGGAACTTAGAATAGAAGTTCAAGCTAGCAAACAGAGACAAAAATCATTTAACTAAACTATTGTTTAGTAGCTTTCTCTGTTACTTGGTCAATGTGCCATGCTAAGCTACCTCTCTTATCCAGCCCAGGCCAACTTTCTTAGGGATATTGTACCCTCCCTGGGAGGGCCTTCATACATCAATCAGCAATCAACAAACTCTCTCAAAGACATAGCACCCAGCCATTCTGATGGGTCACATCCTCAACTGAGGTTCCCACAGATGACTAAAGGTTCTCTATGTTGACAGCTGGAAGTAACTAGGACACAAAGACAGTAATATATGAGAAGGTTTTAAAAACCAAAAGCCAATTTATCAACAATGTCAATAACTTAAATAGCAACAATGCAAACATTGATGATAATAAAAACCAGAAAACACATGTATGCCAAGAAGTGAGGAGAAACAAGCTTCTAAGATCAAAAAGAGTAAACTAATGCTGTTTCTCCTCAGAAAGTCTCCAAAACAATAAACTCAAGGAACTCATAACATAATATAGTATTTTTTCAGAAAATAAAAATAGGGGAGGCCCATCATTTTACAGAAAAAATATAACCAAATTATAACTAATAAAAAATTGACAAAACCTAGATGGTACAACTGAATAAAGGAGACACAAAGAGAGACCTACATAGTTAACATGGTCTCTTGAACAAGAACTGTAAGATTATAATGAAAATAAAATAAAAAAATCACTGACCACCACTTACTTTCTGCATCCCAGTTCTCTCCTTAGCCAATAATAGAAAATAGGTTGAGTGAGAAGGACTGTTCTAGCAAAATTGAATGGGTTAAATTGAAGTCTGATAGTTCTACTTTGTAAGAAAAGTTTTTGAGTACTGAAATTATCTCATTATCTTTTAATAAAGGAAAGAATGTCTGTTTGGATCATCTCAAAATCCTTTTGTTTCCTATGATTGATGACTGGATGTAAGTCTGCATCAGAATGGGAAATGAAAAATTTTCAAATCAAGTGCTAGATAAGAGATTTTTAAATCAATGTTGTATGATTTGTATTATATACCTAAAGCAACCCGTTTTCCTCTAATTGTTTTATAAGTCATAAGCATTTTTGAAAACAAGTATATCCTCATTTTTATTTATATGTTTTATGTGTGAGAGAGGTTTTATATGTTTGTACAAGTGACATACCAAAGAGTGTGTTGGATCCCTGGATCTGTAATATCAGGTGGTTACGAGCCTCTCAACTTGAGTGTTGGTTTCTGAACTAAGGTCAACCCCAAAAAGAATATTTTCTGAATGTCATGCACAGTGCACAGAGTACTTTTTTTCCAATAAGCTGAATCTTTTACAGATTAAATAACAACAGAAACAAAAATAAAGACAGAAGTAAATAAATGAACCCCAGGAACTTGATGAATCAGTATTAACATGTTGGGTATGAGACCAGATAGGCTACCCATAGACCTTCCCCAATCTCTATTACCCAAGATCCAATACTCAGGGTTGTCCCTAGGGCTGCAACAGAAATTTAGCTGCAGCTTCTCCTCCACCTGTTCATAATTCCTGTGAAATCCAAAAACTATCCCCACCTACCCTTCCCTTCCCACCTCATATCTATGTCAAAGCACCATACTGGGGCAACACACTTGATCAACTAATTGTCATATCTTCCAGAAGGCTGTCCACAGATCTACCACATTATCTCTCATCCCAGACCTGATTTTAACAGTTGCCCCTATTACTGCAGTAGACCACCAGAGGCAGCTTCCCCTCTCCACTCTCCATGTCTCCTGTAGATCCCAAAGATCATCTACCCCTTATCTCCCCTTCCCCTAGTTTCCAACACCAGCAAGCATTCTCCCTTGAACACACGATTAAATTAGTCCAGGAAAAAAGGAAACACTCAGCAAACATATACTCTGAAACTCAAGAGAAGAAACAGAAACCCAGGAACAAAACTCCCATTAACCAAGATAAAGTCAGAAACCAGCACCTTGACCTATAATCACCCCAAACCTGATGCCTAACATAGGAACATAATTAATAACAGCCAAGGCAATATGTTATCACCGGAGCCCAGCTATCCTACCACAGCAGGCCCTGAATAATCTAACATAGTTGAAATACATGGAAAAAACCTTAAAACCAAATATATGGAGATGATAGAGGCCCTTAAAAAGAAAATGAATGAATACCTTAGTAAATTCATGAAATGATAAGCAAACAAACAATTGGAGGAAATCAATAAATTCCTCCAAGAAACCTAGGAAAACACAAATAATTGGAGTAAACCAATAAACAATGTAAATTATGCCAAGATAAAACAAATTAATCATTAAAGGAAACAAAATTGTTTAAGACCTGAAAATGAAAACTGAAACAATAAGGAAAACAGAAACTGAGGGAATTCCAGAAATAAAAATTTTAGGACTACAAACAGGAAGTACAGAGCAAAGGTTCACCAATAGAATAGAGTGTTGGAAGAGAGAATCTCTGGCACTGGGGATATAATAGAAGAAATGGATACATCAGTCAAAGCAAAAGTCAAATATAAAAATTTCTTGTATAAAGGAGGGCTACTGATCTCTTTGAGTTAATCTTGTATCCTGCCACCCTACTGAAGGAGTTTATCAGCTATAGGAGTTCCCTGGTGAAGTATACATAGTATCCTTATGTATACTATCATTTCGTCTGCAAACAATGAAAGTGTGACTTTTCCTTTCCAATTTGTATCCCCTTGATCTCCTTTTGTTGTCTTATTGCTCTAGCTAGAACTTCAAGTACCATACTGAATAAGTATGGGGAAAGTGGGCAGCCTTGCTTGTTCCTGATTTTAGTGGACTCGTTTTGAGTTTCTCTCCATTTACTTTGATGTTGGCTGTCAGCTTGCTGTAAATTGCCTTTATTATGTTTAGGTATGTTCCTTATATTCCTGATCTCTCTAGAACCTTTATCATGAAGGGGTGTTGGATTTTGTCAATGGCTTTTTAAGCATCCATTGAGATGATCATGTCGTTTTTTTCTTTCAGTTTATTTATATGGTATATTACATTGACAGATTTTGCATCCCTAAGATGAAGCCTACTTGGTCATGGTGAATAACTTTTTTAGTGTGTTCCTGGATTCGGTTAGCCAGTATTTTATTGAGTGTTTTTCATCAATGTTCATGAGGGAGATTGGTCTGTAGTTCTCTTTGTTTGTTGCATCTTTGTGTGGTTTGGGTATCAGGGTAACTGTAGCCTCATAAAAAGAATTTGGAAATGTTCCTTCTGTTTTTGTGGTGTGGTACAATTTGAAGAGTATTGGTATTAGCTCTTCTTTGAAAATATGGTAGAATTCTGTGCTGAAAACATCTGTTCCTAAGCTTTTTTTTTTTTTTTTTTTTTTGGTTGGGAGACTTTTGATGATCATTTCTATTTCCTTAGGG
The DNA here is from genome assembly GCA_902168325.1 of Peromyscus nudipes. Lineage (NCBI taxonomy): Eukaryota > Metazoa > Chordata > Mammalia > Rodentia > Cricetidae > Peromyscus > Peromyscus nudipes. Next base: position 8,392 of record CABHPH010121121.1, on the reverse strand, counting down.
GTTATGGGTCTATTTAAATAGTTTGTCTGGTCTTGATTTAACTTTGGTATGGGGTACCTATCCAGAAAATCATCCATTTCTTTCAGATTTTCCAATTTTGTGGAGTACAGGTTTTTGAAGTATGACCTGATGATTCTCTGGATTTCCTCATTGTATGTTGTTATATCCCCCCTTTTCATTTCTGATTTCGTTAATTTGGATGCTCTCTCTCTCGGCTTTTTGGTTAATTTGGATAAGGGCTTATCTATCTTGTTGATTTTCTCAAAGAACCAACTCTTTGTTTCATTGATTCTTTGTATTATTCTCTTTGTTTCTCTTTTGTTCATTTCAGCCCTCAATTTGATTATTTCCTGGTGTCTATTTCTCCTGGGTGAGTTTGCTTCTTCTTGTTCTAGAGCTTTCAGTTGTGCAGTTAAGTCACTAGTGTGAGATTTCTCTAACTTCTTTATGTGGGCATTTAAAGCTATGAATTTTCTCCTCTTAGCACTGCTTTCATGGTGTCCCATCAGTTTGGGTATGTTGTACATTCGTTTTCATTGAATTCTAGGAAATCTTTAACTTCTTTCTTTATTTCTTCCTTGACCCATTGGTGATTCATTTGGACATTATTCAGTTTCCATGAGAATGTAGGCTTTCTGTAATTTTTGTTGTTGTTGAAATCTAACGTTAAGCCATGGTGGTCTGAGAGAACACAGTAGGTTATTTCAATTTTTTTGTATCTGTTGAGATTTGCTTTGTGGCCAAGCATGTGGTCGATTTTGGAGAAGGTTCCATGGGGTGCTGAAAAGAAGGCATATTCTTTTGTGTTAGGGTGGAATATTTTGCAGTTATCTATTAAGTCTATTTGAGTCATAACGTCTGTTAGTTCCCTTATTTCTCTCTTAAGTTTCTGTCTGGCAGACCTGTCCATTGGTGAGAGTGGGGTGTTGAAGTCTCCAACTACTAGTGTATGGGGTTTGATGTGTGATTTAAGCTTTAGTAATATTCTTTTATGAATGTCAGTGCCCTTGTATTTAGGGCATAAATATTCGGAATTGAGACTTCATCTTCTCACATTTTCTCTGTGATAAATATGTAGTGTTCTTCCTGATCTCTTTCAATGGATTTTAGTTTGAAGTCTATTTTATAAGATATTAGGATAGCTATACCAGCCTCCTTCTTAAATCCATTTGATTGGAAAGTCTTTTTCCAGCCTTTTATTCTGAGGTGGTGTCTGACTTTGTAGTTGAGGTGTGTTTCTTGTATGCAGCAAATGGATGGATCTTGTTTTTGTATCCATTCTGTTAGCCTGTGTCTTTTTATAGGTGAATTGAGACCACTGATATTGTTGGATATTAATAACCAGTTATTGTTAATTCCTGTTATTTTTTGGTGGTAGTGTTGTAGGTTTCCCTTCTTTGTTATTTGTTAGTATGGGAATATCTATTGCCTGTGTTTTCATGGGTGTATCTAACTTCCATAGGTTGAATTTTTTCTTCAAGTGCTTTCTGTAGGGCTGGATTTGTGGAGAAATATTGTTTAAATTTGGTTTTATCATGGAATGTTTTGTTTACTCCATCAATGTTGATTGGGAGTTTTGCTGGGTATAATAGCCTGTGTTGGCATCCATGGTCGCTTAGTATCTGCATAACATCTGTAAAAATATGGAATGCTTCACAAATTTGCATGTTATCCTTGCACAGGGGCCATGCTAATCTTCTTTCTCTGTATTGTTTCAATTTTAGTGTACATACTGCCAAAGTGAGCACTACATTAATTTTTTTTCTGGTGTATGTGCATGCTTGTGTATATGTGTGCGTGCGTGCGTGTGTGTGTGTGTGTGTGTGTGTGTGTGTGTGTGTGTTTGCTTGTGTAATGTAAGTCATGATGGAAATGTGTAGAATAGAAGACAATTTTATGGGGTCTACTTTTGTCCATCCTCATATGGTGATCAAGATTAGGTCACAGCTTTGCACAATATACAGATATTTCTAACAGAGCAGTCTCATTGATGCTCAAATAAGATTAGTTGATACACTAAATCAGTAAAATATTGTCTTTTCATGTTGTAAATAGGTTTTCATTGAAATATACTGGAATATAAGAGAAATTGAATAATAAATCTTATTTGCATGTGAAAATGATATACTGATGTCTTTGTTTTTGTTTTTATTGCAGGTGGAATGAGTTAGTTTATTATCAGGACTAAACATCTGTTCAGAACACTTTCTCAGAACAACAAATGAATGTCAGAGAATAGTTTTTGTGAGTAAACATGGTTGCTGCTAATCCTAATGTCCTGAGTTCAAGCTCTAAGAAACCCATATCACTACTACAAATTTTTCTCCTGTTTCTACACTAGTGGTGTGGCATATGCACACTCACATACCAGCACATACATAAATAATTTTAATACCCAATCAATTGCCATTGAGGTCACTGGATTCCAAATGGTTCCCTGGATTTCATCTCTAGAACTTTCATAGGATAAGTGGATAACAGACATGTATAAGCTGTCCTCTCACTGCCACGTACACATCATGGAAAAAGGATATACACATAAACCCAGTTCAAACATTTTTAAATAGATGAAATCAAAAAAGCAAAGTTAACCCAATTATTGAGGACATATGAAATGATTTTCTAGTTTAAATTATTATTTTAGAATTTCAAGAATTACAATGGTTCATCAAAACATATACAAATGAAAAAGGGGCTTATAATGAAATCATAGAAACATCACCCTTTACAATAGCCACAAATAATATAAAATAAAATACCTTGGGGTAACTCTAACTAAGCAAGTGAAAGACCTGTATGATAAGAACTTTAAGACTCTGAAGAAAGAAATTGAAGAAGATATCAGAAAATGGAAAGATCTCCCATGCTCATGGATAGGTAGAGTCAACATAGTAAAAATGGCAATCTTTCCAAAAGAAATATGGAGATTTAATGCAATCCCCATCAAAATCCCAACACAATTGTTCACAGACTTGGAAGGAACAATACTTAACTTTATATGGAAAAACAAAAAACCTAGAATAGCTAAAAGAATCCTGTATAATAAAGCAACCTCTGGAGGCATCATGATCCCTGACCTCAAGCTCTACTATAGACCTATAGTAATAAAAACAGCTTGTTACTGGCATAAAATCCAACATGTGGACCAATGGAATCGAATTGAAGACCCTGACCCTAATCCACACAGCTATGAACATATGATTTTTGATAAAGAAGCCAAAACCGTACCATGGAAATAAGAAATCTTCAACAAATGGTCCTGGTATAACTGGATGTCAACATGCAGAAGATTGCAAATAGATCCATATCTGTCCCATGCACAAAGCTTAAGTCTAAATGGATCAAAGACCTAAACTTAAATCCAGTTACACTGAACTTGATAGAAGAGAAAGTAGGAAGTAGTCTGGAACAAATTGGCAGAGAAGACCACTTCCTAAATATAACACCAGTAGCACAGACACTGAGAGCGACAATTAATAAATGAGACCTCCTGAAACTGAGAAGCTTTTGTAGAGCAAAGGACATGGTCAATAAGACCAAACAACAGCCTACAGAATGGGAAAAGATCTTCACCAACCCCATATCTGCCAGAGGGCTGATCTCCAAAATATATAAACTCAAAAAGCTAGACTTCAAAGTACTGAACAATCCAATTAAAAAATGGGCTACAGAGCTTAACAGAGATTTCTCAACAGAAGAATCTCAAATGGCTAAAAGGCATTTAAGGAATTGCTCAGCATCCTTAGTCATCAGGGAAATGCAAATCAAAACAACTCTGAGATACCATCTTACACTGTCAGAATGGCTAAGATCAAAACCACTGAAGAAAGCTTATGTTGGAGAGGATGTGGAGAAAGTAAACATTCCTCCACTGTTGGTGGGAATTCAAACTTGTACAGTCACTCTGGAAATCAGTATGGTAGTTTCTCAGAAAATTGGGAATAAGTCTTCCTTAAGACCCAATTATATCACTCTGGGCATATACCCAAGGAATGCTCAATCTTACCACAAGGACACATGCTCAACTATGTTCATATCAGCATTATTCATAATAGCAATAACCTGGAAACAACCTAGATGCCTCTCAACTAAACAATGGATAAAGAATTTATGGCACATATACACAATGGAGTACTACTCAGCAGTAAAAAACAATGATATCATGAAATTTGCAGGCAAATGGATGGAACTAGAAAATCTCATCTTGAGTGAGGTAACCCAGACTCAGAAGGACAAACATAGTATGTACTCACTTATAAGTGGATACTAAATGTGAAGTAAGGGATGGCCAGACTGCAACCCACAGCTCCAGAGAGGCTAGCTAAGAGGGAAAGACCCTAGGAGGGACACATGGATGACCCTGTGAAGGAGAAGTGGATGAGATCTACATGAGTGGACTGGGTGTGGAGGGGTGGCAGAGGGTGAGGAGAGGGGAATGAGAACATAGGGAAATGTGAGGGTGAAGCTGGAACAGGGACAGAGTGGGAGGGCAGGGAGAAAGATACCATGATAGATGAGGACGTCATGGGAATAGGAAGAGGCAGGGTGCTTGGGAGGCTCTCAGGAATCCACAAGGTTGACCCTGCCTAGGTCTGCTGGCAGTGGTCCAGAGGGTACCTGGACCAGTCTGCTCTGGTGACCAACCTAGCAAATAACCTAGCTGTCATCATAGAGCCTTTGTCCAGTGACTGATGGAGGCAGATACAGAGATCCACGGCCAGGCACTAGGCTGAACTCCGGGAATCCAACTGATGAGAGAGAGGAGAGATACTGCAGGTGAGGCACATCGAGATCATGATGGGAGGATGTGCAGAGATGACCAGCCACACTAGTGGAAGCCCATGAACTGTGGACTGGTGGCAGTGGAGCCCCCATGGGACTGGACTAGGCCCTCTGGACACAGTTGTTTGGCTTGAACTGTTTGGGGGGCTGTGGGGCGTTTTCCCACCAACCCCACAGCTTCCCAGAGTTTTCTTGAGTGTGAGCAGCAGGAAATATTAGATAGAAGGATTTAATGCGGAGAATCTTGTGGAGATAAACAGATAGAAAATAAAGGATAGCCTCCAGAGGGCCTGGAACCTTTTCCAATGGGCCCTGACTGTCTTGGCCCCAGGGTTTTTATAGAGATGCCAAGGGGTGGAGCAAATTACCTCCTCCCCCAGGACAGCCAAGTGCAGACCATCTCAGACACCTGCACTCAGGCCCATGGTCCTAATCATCCTCTATGCGGACATGCTGGGTAAAGCCACAAGGGACCAGAGAACGGGCTCCCACAGGGGGCACCCAGGCAGGGGGATTGGGATCTGTCCCTGTTGCATGGGCAGGCTTCTGGAATCCGGTGCCTGTGGTGTGACACTTTGCACAGCCTTGGTGCAGTGGGAAGGTGCTTGGACCTGCCTAGACTCAGTGTGCTGGGCTCTGCTGACTCCCCATGGGAGACCTCAATTTGGGGGATGTGGGGATGTGGGGTGGCTTGGGAAAGAGGGCTGGAGGGTGGGAGGAGGGAGGAAGGGAGATCTGTGGATAGTATGTGGAGTGAGTAGAAAATTTCTTAATAAAGAAAAATGAAAAAAAAAGAGACATTTTAAGTCTGGTCAGTTTGGGTGACAGATTTTTTTTTAAAGTTCTTTGTAATGAAGTTTTAATTAAAATGTTAAAAAAGAAATTCACTTCCTGGTTAAGAATTCAAATCGTTCCATTTTTGTAGAACACTCTGTAAGGAGAAATAAAAATAAAAAATAAAAAATAAATTCTTGATGCAAAACAACCAGGAATTCTTGGACATTATGCAGAGACCAAACCTATGAATGACGGAATAGAAAAAAGAAAAAGAAAAAAAAACAGCTCAAACATCCAGAAAATATTTTCAATAAAATCATTTAACAAATTTTCCTTACTTAATGTAGGTGCTGATAAAGGTACAAAGACACGCAAGAAATTGGGTCAGAAAAGAAAGCCCCCTTGTCACATAATAACCAAATCAGTAAACATACAGAACAAAGACAGTTCCCTTGTCACACAATAACCAAATGAGTAAGCACACAAAACAAGGAAAGAAGAGTAAAAGCTGCAAAGGAAAAAGACCAAGTAACCTTTGAAGGCAGACCTATGAGACTTATACCTAACTTCTCAATGGAGATGCTAAAGGCCATAAGGGCTTGGGCACATGTGATGCAGGCTCTAAGAAACCACAGATGCCATCCCAGATTATTACATTCAGAAAATTTTCATCACTATAAATGGAGAAAATAAGATACAATTTATACAATATCTATGTACAAATCCAGTCCTCCATAATGTACTAAAGAAAAAATCCAATCCAAGGAAGCTATCTACAAACATGAAAACACAGTAAATGAATAATATAACATCAGCAAAAACCAAAGAAGAGAAACACACACACACACACACAAACACACTAACATACTCTCATACACATACCATCATCACCAACAATAACAACAATAACAACAACAAAATAACAGGTATTAATAATCATTATTCCTGATATCTCTCCATATCAATGACCTCAATTCCCCAATGAAGACACAAATTAACAATATGGATTCAGAAACAATATCTATCCTTCCACTGCATACAAGAAACACACTTCAACATCAAAGATAGAAATTCCCAAAAGGTGAATGTTGGGAAAAACATATTTAAAGCACCTGAAACTAAAAAGCAGTCTTGTGTATCTGTTTTACTATCTACCAAAATAGACTTCAAACAAAAATTAATCAAAAGGGATGGGGAAGAATGCTCCTTCGTCATCAAAGGAAAACTCCAATATGATATTTCAATTATTAATATCTATGCCCCAAACACAAGGTCACCCAGTTTTGTAAAAGAAATACTTCTACAGTTTAAATGACACACTGACTCTCACACAGTGTTTGACAGGGGTAGATTTCAATACCCCACCTTCAACAATGGACAGGTCATCCAGACATACCCAAATGGAGAAATATTGGAGCTAACGGATTTTATAAACCACATGAACCTAACATACTACAGAACATTCCACCCAAAGAAAAAGAATACACCTTCTCAGCACCATAAGGAATTTTTTCCAAAGTTGATGACACACTGGGACATAATTCAAGTCTCAACAGATATAAGAAAATTAAAATAACACCTTGCATCCTATCAGACCACCATGGGTTACAGCTGGATATTAAAAAAAAAAGCTTAAAAACATGAAAACTGAACAACACTCTACTAAAGAAAATGGGTCAAGACAGAAATAAAGAAGGAAATTAAAGAGTTTCTAGAATTCAATGAAAATGATTACACAAGATATCCAAACATGGAGGACACGATGAAAGTGGTGACATGAGGAAACTGTACAGAACTGAGTGTCTGCATAAAAAAGGAGAAGACTTCGTGTCTGCAACTTAACAGCACACATAAAAGCACCAGAACAAAAACAATAGGTATACCCAAAGGAACAGACAGGGAGAAAGTATCAAATAAGGGCTAAAATTCAGTAAAGAGAAACAAAGAAAAATACAAGGAATCAATGACACACACAGTCAGTTTTTTGAGGAAATCAAGAAGACAGACAAACCCTTGTCCAAACTACCTGAGAGAAAATTAATCCTAATTAGTTTTGGATTATTAAGAAATGGCTACTTGGAGCTGGGCGGTGGTGGCGCACGCCTTCAATCCCAGCACTTGGCAGGCAGAGCCAGGTGGATCGCTGTGAGTTCGAGGCCAGCCTGGACTACCAAGTGAGTTCCAGGAAAGGCGCAAAGCTACACAGAGAAACCCTGTCTCGAAAAACCAAAAAAAAAAGAGAAAAAAGAAAAAAGGAATTGGCTACTTGGGACAATAAAAAATCACCTATACCTGATTCACTGATCACATATTCGTAATCCCAAATGTAGACAAAACTGGAAAATTTTTGTTGTTGGTGGTGGTTTTTTGAGACAGGGTTTCTCTGTTCAGTGTTGTTACCTGTCCTGGATCTGGCTCTGTAAATGAGGCTGGCCTCAAACTCACAGAGATCTGCCTGGATCTGCCTCCCGAGTTCTAGGATTAAAGGCATGTGGAACCACCACCACGTCCAACTCTGATTTGTATTGATTCATCCTGAAATTGTTTTCCGAAATGCAATGGAGTGTCCCAGCTTAACCTCTGCAGAGGTACTCAGGTTCAGGACAATATGTCTTTTTTTGTTTGTTTGTTTTTCATCACAGGGTTTCTCTGTGTAGCTTTGTGCCTGTCCTGGAACTCACTCTGTAGCTCAGGCTGGCCTTGAACACACAGAGATCACCAGGCTCTGCCTCCAGCGTGCTCGGATTAAAGGCGTGCACCACCACCACCACCACCACCACCACCACCACCACCCAGCTGACAATATCTCTTATTTTTGGTGTCAGTCACTGGT